>CALNVZ010003431.1:27047822-27070437 GCA_940671915.1 Paracentrotus lividus | reverse complement strand
TGGAATCAAATCCCCCGCCCCTCGAATCTCGGCTGCTGATTGCGCGAGCACCACAGAATTTTGCACAATTGTAGTGTGCGATGTAATCTACAAGTTAGTACACATTTAATTTTCCTAAAATGAGATTGTGTTAATATTAATTTATTATGCTAATTTATGCATAACTCATACTTTTTGCTCTAATTTACTAAATAAAGCTCCTAAAATGCTAAATTTTGGTCTAAATATTCTTTGTAGCATCCTAACAATTGTACTTTAAAAAATTTGGTATCAAAATCATTTTTCTGGTATATTTTATTGTTTTAACAAATTTCGTATGTAGACTCTATTTTTCTGTTTTTCGACCTTTTGTTTTTCTTTGTTTTTTGATCAAATTGATTTCAGAATCTTTTTGAAATCGTGCCCCCCCCCTGCAGCCTTTTAGGGTTTATACTTTGGAAAAGTGATTATTTTGTCTTGACATGTGCTCACTCATGCTTGACTCTACAGATCTATCTCATTTCACACAGAATGTATTTGATAGGTGTAACAACAATGCGTGGGACAAAATATTATAAAATCCCGACTGGCTGACGAGGAACATAGTCTTTGCCAACCGCCACCCAAAAATAAGTGCAACTAATGTATAAATATTAAATTAGTTTATCATATCACAAATTATTATAAGATCCCTTTGTATCAGGTTCCACGGCTTTGAATTACAGGGAAAAGTCCTTAGAGTATCTCCTTAAACTAATCAATGTATATACAGTATCGCCTGAGTTTATCATTACAGCTTATTGCATTGATAGAGTGCAGTTGTACACAAAGTGAATGAAATGTCATTTGATTGCAATCAACTGTGATGTTGATCTCAGGTGGTACTGCCCTAGTCAAAATAAAATAGTTAAAAATAGAGGGGAAAATAGTTTAAAAATATAACAAAAATATATTTTTAGTATAGAAATATGTAAAAATATAAAGGAAATAGAATGAAAATAGGAAAAAATATATTTCAAAGCTATTTTATATTCCATGGTTTACTCACCCTGTCCAGAATAATGTCAGGAATGTTGGGAAGCCATCTAGTTTATATGTGCATGTCTTCTGAAACTGCAGAAGAAAGTCACGGTCATATTGTTTCTTGCCTTCTGGATTGAATGGGCTCCACTGGTCTGAAAGTGCCAAAGATATAGATACAAAATGAATGCAACTGCATTACTCTCAGGCCTGTCAATATACAGTTCATTGTAAACTAAAGATAATCAGAAATTGTGAAGGTTGCAAAAAAATAACTGATAACTTGTGCCCTGTTACATAAGAGAGATACGTATACGATCAACCTTACGATCGATTGTAACTCACAGTTTACCATTGACTCACGATTGATATCAATCGTAAGATAAATTGTATCTTTTATGTTAGAGGGCATACATGTAGACTTACAAATTGAACAAATGATACAGTCAACCTTGTTGAATAATCGCATAATTGAAACGTCTTTCATGTCATTTTTTTTTTTATTTCTATTGTTTTCAACCCTTCAAACGTCAATTTTGTTCTTATTAAACGCTATTTCTTCAGTCTAAACAGATTTGACTCAGGTAAGAACCATATTTGTCTAATGGGTTGACAAAGAAATAGAGGGAGACATTTTGTCCCAGGTGGTCTCTATGCGCAAATGAGAGTTTGTAGTTGTCAATAAATGCTACTTCCAGCAATATTTGCAAGTTGGTATAAAATTTCCTCTTTAAAACAAATATCCAATCACAATTTATGTTAGCAATTGAGCTTGATTTGAAATTTCATTACCATAATTCAATTTTATAATGGCTGGAATTTTCACCACAGAATGTGATTTTGACTTTTAAAACAAGAAGGGGGTTTATGACATGTACATTTAATGTCAACAAAATTTTATTTGCTTTGTACACTACAATACCAGTCCTCATATGAGGGAGGGGGGGGGGGTCAAACACAGCCCATTTCCAAATTTAATTACTTTCATTGTAGGAATTCTTCAGTTGCATCTTATTGTTCCGAGACTTGTTTGTTCCTTTTTTGCTTTTCAAATTCTTAGACTCCACATCATTTGCATCATTAACATCCTCCCTGTCTTTTGTCATGTCGGAGCAATCAGGCATTTCCCCTTAAGCTCCTGCTTCGCTAACGTGGTATCAGGCATCGCTGCTGGAGACTCTTTCTTGTTTTTCTCTTGGCCACATCGCTCTGAAGTTTATCAGTCTTTTCTGTGGATATCTTATCTTCCTTGGGCTGAGTTGTTTTTTCTGACGACAGTGTACTAACGTCTTGCACAATTTCTCTTGATATAGCAGACTCCTTCAAGACTTCTGGCTCACGAAGGTATTCCGTGTCCTTCCCAGGGTTCTCTTGGCTTGGGATGGTTTCCTTTAAGAGATAGGAGAGAAAAAGATACATTTTAGTTTAAGATTAGTAGATCCATATCTGTTCAGCATTGCCTTAAACCCTAAGCCTGGGGGTGGGGGGGGGGGGTGGCTGATTCATTTTTGCAATTTTGCCGAGACTTCATGACCTTTTTCTTTCAAGTCTCGCTTTCAAGTTTCAACTTTTGAGACCAAATTTGTGATGCCCGGGTACCTGGTTCGGGAGTTATGCAAAATTTTGTACCCGTGCGTCAGACCCAAAGTTGCTCAAAAATGTTGATTTCGTGTAAAAATCCAATGCAAATTGTGTTTCTGGCCAAAATTCATTAATATATCAATATTCTTTTCTTTTACAGATCAAATTCAATTAATTTCATGTCGTTTATGATTTAATAGTGCCACCAATGATTTCTGTTTAAAAAAAACAATAAAAAACAAACAAAAAGTTGAAAACAAAGAAATACATAAGAAATTTTTAAACAAGAGAATATATAAGAAAAAAAAAATTATACAGAATTTAAAAATATAAAATTTCATCAGAATGAAACTAATGGTAATTCTGTTATCAAATTGATTTTTTGTTTTGTTTTATGAATTTCTTACAAATGTACATGTATGTACTATTATTTTTTTCAAACATTTGTCTTACTTTCCAATCATAAAATGATTCTTGTGAACAGACATCTTCCTCATAGAGTACACCAAACAAGATTCTTAATAGACCTGTAGTAAAAGATTAGACACAATCAAGAAAACACATTACCAATAAGCTACCTGAGATTGATTTCTTAAGAAAGAATTTTTACTGCAACTGTTCGATATGGTGCTTTATCTGCATATGGATGAAAATAAAGTCAGAAAAAGATCTTGGACCCAGGTGGAATGAACCTCCATGATCTACTTCTATCTTGGAAGCAACTTTACCCACTGTGCCACCACAATGCTGTCAGAAGCTATTGAAACCTGGCATTAACCCGAAGGATAGAAATCAACTTGGAATAAATGCGAGGAAGGGATGCAGCTTATTTAATACAAATTTAAACAATGAAGGAAACTCACACAGAAATATAAAAATAAAAATGAGCAAGGAGAATGGGGTACCATTGGGATTCGAACCAGAGAGCTCCTGCACTGGTCAGGAGCTCTACCAGCGGAGCTATAGTAGGCCTAAACTCACGCTGGGTCCATCCCTGAAACCCTTTAACTCGATGCTCAAGTGGTCAGAAGCTATTGAAACCTGGCATAAACCCCAAGGATAGAAATCAACTTTGAGTAAATGCAAGGGATCACGGTGAAGTGATGCAGCTTTTTTGTATATAAATTTAAACAATGAAGGAAACTCACCAGAAATATATACCCCCCCCCCCCAATGAGCAAAGAAATATATAATAAGAAATTATTTAAAAAATATTAATTACCTGGAGGGTTGTGTAGTGAATGATTAAATGCCTGAACAGCATATAATGCATGAAGCTCTAGGTGGCGCTTGTTATCAATGTAGCGTTGTAATACAGGAACACGTTGCTTGATGATCTTGGGTCAATATGGCCGCCGTGAACATCACCTGCATAGATGAATGAGTACGAAAAGAAATTCATTAATTAATCTCAATGAAAATAGGAGGGCTTAGGTAACAGTGCGTCACGTAAAAAGCAGAGCAGTTGATGAAATACTAAGTATATCATATCAAAGTTTATTTCCCCCTATATACCTTCTTTTGAAATCTACATGAAATACAATAAAAAAGGGCCACACATAGATAAAAAGCCGAGTTTAAAATCGCATATAAGAGCTATGGGAATTGACTGGATGCCGCAGCAAGTAAACAACTCGTTCTTGAGAGATTTGGTGGATGAAACCTCAAGGTGGTATCCCACTTCGCGAAGATGACTGCCAGATACCTTTTCCCCACTTAAATTCTGAACGCACTAGAGTAGGGCACAAAAAGCTGATCTGTTACACGTACTGTATTCGTGAAAATATTTGCGGTACATTAATTTTCGTGAATTTCGCACAAAGTTTTGAATGGGTTCAATTGTGAGCTTACATACATGCAGCGCGAATCAAAGAACCTGTGAACATGTTTTGAGGCCGCTCAGCGCGAAAATAACAGCGAATACTGTATCTGGAGCAGGTAAACGGTGTAGGACTTATGGTGCCATCACTGTTTGACAGATCATTTCATATCATTTTGATTTCCAAGTGCAGTGGGACAGCCAGTATAGTTTTCCCCACCAATAAAATGTTTTGCCAAAGATGAAATAGTAAATTAGGCATTTGTATCTAATCTGATGTGCACTATACTTATTGAATGGATAAGGTCGTGTGTTATGAACTCGCCACCCAAATAGGGTGGTGCTGTTACGCTTTTTGCTATTTTTCAGCATTAATTTGTTAATATTTTTCCAAAGTAAGAAAGTTCATGTAACAAATTTGATCTCATTTTGAATCTATGTTACTGTGCTAGCTCCCTGTGAAGTGTCATTGTTCTAGGTCACATTCTGGTTGAGTTACAATGGTTTAAGTTTAGGACGGTAGGGGTGGTGCTGGAAGCGGCGCCGCTGTACAAAGTCAATGGGAAATTTTACATTTTGTGGTTGATTAGGGGAAAACTTGAATTTCTCTGCCAAATTTTGGCTTATGAATGTAAATTTGGTACCAAACTGAAGCTTTATAAACTGCTTTATACCATAAAATCACTGAACAATAGGTTTGATGTCACAATAGTACCCAGGAAGACGCAACAATCATGATTTGACCTAAAAAAGCAATGCCTATAGTACAAAGTCATTAGGATGAGAAGATATTGCAGTACCATTGGGGAAACTGCAATATCTCTGGCAAATTTTAGCCTATTTTTTGAAAATTTTGCACCAAATTAAAGCTTATAAACTGCTTTATATCATCATATCACTTATATTAAACAATGATGGTGAAACAATACTTGGCAGGACTCAACCCCCTCAGGAATTAGAAAAATCTATATTTTCGGGGCTAAATTTCAGATCTTTATACTTTTCATTCTAAAATTGCAAGTAAACCATAATGAATTATACCTCATTAAAAAGGTCTGAATATTCTGTATCATGATATAATAATATCATTACTATTTGGCTGATAATAGATGACTTGATGAAAAATGAAGAAAAAAAAATCACAATTTCTTGAAATTTTTCAGAATAGGTTTTTTATCTTGCACCTGGTATAATTTTTTCAATGCACATTTAGATTCCTTGTTGAATTTCCTTTCAGAAAATGTATAGTTTTAGATATAGTAGGGGTGAATACTTTTTGAGATACAGGTCTTTTAAATGAAAAAGTTCCGTTTGTAGTCAAATTGGCATGTAACGCAAAAGGCAGCGAACTTATAATACATGGCCATAAAACAAGATTTGCCTTGGCAATGTGGGTTTATCTACTTTTACATGTATTTTTGTACATGTATAGAAAATTTCGATTTTGAGATCCTCTTTAATATTTCTTGAAAATATATACATGTATGTCATCACACCTCATCTGATATTACTTTTAAGACATCATTTATAATATGTAATATTAAGTGATTGAGCCATTATATCTTATCTGGCAGTGTAAAGCTGTAATTGTAATATTAAATTGTTATCATATTTGTGCAAATGTCACTGTAGTCATATGTCAGTTCAAAATGTTATGTATTTTTTTTTATTTGATTTTGATTTTGTGAAATCTTAACCTGTTTATATCAATGCATACTAATACAATACTTGCAAATGCAAATATTTATATCAAGGGCCTACATGAACACAATAATTATAACATTTTGGCATTAACAAAATTATAAATTATGGAATTATAGAAATTAGTCTTACCCTCTGCTGCATTCGCGGAAGATTATAGTAACTAAGGCACGGATGAATTCAGGATGAGTCTTCTCTGCCTCTGCCACATAACGCTGAGAGAAAAGGAAAACTTATTATCATCATATCAATTATTTATTCGACCAGTCATAAAAAGTACAATTACATAACATTTTGACTTGAAGAAAGAACAAAGACAATGAATAGGAGCACAAAATGTAAATGACAGGCATAATTATACAGATGTAGGCCTAGGTAATAATAATTATATTGCTACGCTTTTATAGGGAAAGCAAAAAATGTAGCCAAAAACCATAGGCCTATTGCTCTCGTCTACAAATTGGGACAATCTAAAAATTTTGAGGGCAATATATTTGAAGTTTCCCTCAAGGCTGGTCAATATAAAATATTTCCATTTCACTATAATTAAGCCTCATTTAGATAAATTTTTTTTTTTGTAAATGTACCTTTTTCATAAACAAATCTTTTGATCCCCCCCCCCCCTCTTTAACTTCTATCATTTTTAGCATGCCCCGTATCATGTATTAACGAAAGATAGATGCACTCCTTTATTGGGGCTTGCCATTTGATGCCAGCCCTGCTCAATTATTATTTTTTTTCTGGATTCCCTCTTTTTCTTCTTATTTTACCCCGTTTATTTCTTCATCATCGTCTGCATTTCT
The DNA here is from genome assembly GCA_940671915.1 of Paracentrotus lividus. Lineage (NCBI taxonomy): Eukaryota > Metazoa > Echinodermata > Echinoidea > Camarodonta > Echinidae > Paracentrotus > Paracentrotus lividus. Next base: position 27,063,534 of record CALNVZ010003431.1, on the reverse strand, counting down.
TTTCTCAATTAATGACTCTCTATCTCCCCCTCTCTCTCTCCCTCTCTCTCTCTCTCTCTCTTCTCATTCTCTCTTAAATTTCTTGCTTTGATCGATTTAACCCACCATTGTTTCATCACATAACTCAAAATCTTTGCAAATTAATATGTAGACTAGAAAATACCGGTAATACTATTTGTTTTATTTACAGAGGCTAGATCGAGTCATTTTGTTTTCTTTTTAATCATATTTATTAAGGAATGACCCATGACACCAAAGGGATTTCTTGGTCAGTAATTTAGTCACTTATATTTATCAAAATAACCTTCTGCATACATTTATTTTTGGTGTAGGCTGTTGTTCGGCCTTTCATTCAGAACTGCTTTCAAGGTGGAAACCAGAAGAGTTCTGATTTTATGCCACACTTCATGAAATCACCAAGAGTGCTGGTAAGCAAAAACCATTATTAAATGGAATATATCCTCATTTTTAGCTCATCCAGCTCGAAGGGCCAGATGAGCTTATGTCGTGGCGTGGCGTCAGTCGTCTGCCGTCTGTCCACAATTTCAAAATGCTTCTTCTTCGTCATTTCAATTCTGTTTGCTTTATATGATAGCACTAGATGGAGGATTTAAAACTTCTACACAGAAACTCATTAAATATGCTAATTTATGTGCATTTTTCAAAATTTACATAAAATGCTTCTTCTTCTTTATTTGTTGACCGATTTTGAATTTTTTTGTTCCATCTGGTAGAGCTACATTGTACATGAGGTTCACAAAACATCTACACAGAATTTTGAAATTTTTACCTGAAAATTATTTATCCTACTTAATGCGAAATTTATTCCAAAATGATAGGACTAGGTGGGGGAATCAAAACATCTACAGACTTTTGAAACTCATTAAATATGCTAATTAATGCGCATTTTTCAAAATTCACATAAAATGCTTCTTCTTCTTTATTTCTTGACCGATTTAGAATTTTTTGTTGGTACCATCTGGTATGAGCTTCACCAAACTACACAAAATTTTGAAATTGTGACAAGAATATTATTTATGTTAATTTATGCGAAATTTAGCTCCATATCATTGATGTGCTAGTTCTGTGTTTAAACTGGATATAAGCAAAATTGTGAATACATGTATAAACCATTTCAGATATTCAAATTATGTAATTGTTGAAAGCTGGGCATGCCAGCATACTCTGCAAACAGTCTGTTTGATGGTGTCACACTCTCCCCTCTTTCCTTTTAACTATAAACAAACAGTGTTTCATCATATTTTCAAGATCCAGGGGGAGGGGCCTAATCACCAATTAGCCCCCCACCCATCCCCTGATGGCATAAACAACCCAGACTTTTAAAGGTTAATGCTTTATGTTGCTATTGAAATAGGGTGGCAAGCAGCCTCTCAATGTTACATCCAGAGATTCCATGGAGACCAAGCTTCTTACATCAGGCAAAGACAAACAGGGCTACAAGCATGAATCTAAAGAGACGAAGGATGGGGATGCTGTTAAAACAGAGGTTAATAGAACAACTTTCTCTCTCTATCCAACATGTTAATGGTGAAACAACATGTTCTCCTGCGACAATTGCTCTGGGCGTTGTTTTTTTAGGGATAGAATAAGGTCTGCAATTAGTCAGAATTTTAAGACGAGATCCCTGGAGCAATTATCATGGAATCATTTGATACCAAATTTTTACAAAGTTTTGAGGTTATAAACTTTGTGGTACATTACAAGATAACCTATGCTAAGTTTCAGAATTTCAGTTGCGCCGTATAGTTGATTCAACCGGCCCTTTAAGGGAATGATCTGAATTGTATTAGACAATTCCATTCAAAGTAAAATGCTGATCATTTAATAAAGCAAACTCCCAAGATAGTTTATTAAGCCATTAAATAATGGAAATTTGCCTTCCACCGGCTTACAAACAACATTACAGTACAATATGAATCAAAATATACGTACACAAAGGTAGGCGATACATAGTATGACAGACATAACTTGGATTCAGAATAACTTACTCTTATATCTGTAGGCCTATTGAATTTGTATTATTATATCTATATTCCTCTCTTCCTTCTACATGTACATCTTTTTGTAGTAGGGGAGACCGGGGACAATTATAACACGGGGCAATTGTAACAGAGGTTCCCATCCCTAAGAGAAACACGCTACAAACCTAACTTGTGTACAGCTAGAACATCCGCATTTTATTGCTCCACATGCTGTTTGAGTGTAAAGCAGATTTAACAGTTCATGGAACTTTCTACAGCAATGGCTGCATTTTTATTTGTTTAGAAAAATTCTAGACCTGTATTTTACCAAAGTTTCAACAGTGAATTCCTAAGCCAAGATTGAAAAAAACTCTCCAAATATGGTCACCTCCTTCGGGGGCAATTGTAACAACATGTTAACAAAGTACCTTTGCCCCATACCTAACCCTGGGACGATGCACAGCCCACACAGCCCATACACTGCCTCAGTAATCCCATACCATGCATACAAAATTATAGCAAGTGGAAAATATACATGTAATGTAAATGAGTCAAGGGTTTATGTGGTTAATGTTGCTTAAATCTTGGATCTGTCAAGTGCATAGCCTTGATAAAGAAAAACAAAATGTTACAATTGCCCTGTGTTCAGGGGCAATTGTAACCCTTGACCTCTTGTTTTGAAATGATAATGGCTTCGAAATAAATTGTTTTACTTAACCAAAACCTATTCATATGTCAAGCTAAGATATGCATATTTAGCTATAATAAAGTTGATAAGTCAAATTTGAAAGAAAAAAAAGTGTTACGATTGTCCCGGTCTCCCCTCCCTGATATACTAATAATCTACTTCTATAATATTTATTTTGTCGGCCTTAAATCAGTTTTAATACCTTAATTTTATTAAAGCTATATTGATTACATCATGATATATCATTATTATATTTCATATATATCGCTATCATGCTGTGATAGGAATCTACTAATCTTAAACAATCTTTCTCTTTTGCATGTCTACTAAGGAATGCATTCCAAACCAAGAGAACCCTGTGAAGGAAAGAAAACCAAATCCTAAAGATCAAAAGATACAATTGAAGTATGCCTACAGGGAAGGTAAATCGAAAATGAATGTCGTTTTGTCAGGAAAATTCAAGCCAATCTTAGACTCTAGTAATAGCTCACCTGCTAACATTAATTTTAATTATTTGTTTGAACAAGCAAATTGTGCTTGCCAAAAATGTTGAAATGAGTCAGAGAGACCACATTGTGCGTACCTGTGACAGAATTTCCTTCCTTTATTTCAACAAATAGCTTATTGTTCCCCTATATAATTCTATCAAATTCGTTCAGACAAGATTCTGTTATTTGATAATTTAGGAATTCTTTTGTGTGATCCTGTTATTATTTGGGCAGCTAACAGAAGTGAATACCCTCAGCTCGCTGCCGGTGGACCGCTTTGAAGAATTGTACTCCAGGGGGATGGTTCACAAAGAGTTAAGTAGACTTAAAGTCGAACTAAACTTATATGCGCATCTTGTTTTATAACGCGTAATTTAATTGATAGATTTCACAATGGCGTGGACACCCTGAGCATGATCAATCCAATGAGGCGATGCGTAATATAACGCACGAAACTAACGGTTTAAGTGCGATTTTTAAGTCTACTTAACTCCCAGATGTTCTAATCCTCAGCTGAAAATGAAAGAAAAAGAGGGGGCTTTGCTATATCCGGCATGTTATCACACAAAGCGATCAGTCCGTAGTGAACCGCAGCCTTACCTTCCGGTAAGCTGCTTGTGTCATTACCAGGACATTCAATTATGTAAAGTTGACAATGAACTGAATATGGACAAGACATTTTGTTTCTAAATGTAATATCCTTTGCACTTTCAGGCCAGTGGAGCCCTGTCAATCCTGAGGGCAAGAAACAATACGACCGTGACTTTCTTATGCAGTTTCAGAGGACATGCACAGATAAACCAGATGGGCTTCCAAACATTCCTGACATTGTTTTGGACAGAGTGAGTACACCATGGATACAGTCCCTCATGAGATCAACATCACAGTTGATTGCAATCAAATGACATCTTCATTCACTTTGTGTACAACTGCACTCTATCAATTGCAATAAGCTGTGATGATGAACTCAGGCGATACTGTATATACATTGATTAGTTTAAGGAGATACTCTTAAGGACTTTTCCCTGTAATTTCAAAGCAGTGGAACCTGATACAAAGGGAACTTATAATAATTTGTGATATGATAAATTAATTTAATGTTATTTTAGTTGTGCTTGTTTTTTAGGTGGCGATTGGCAAAGACTATGTTCCTCAGCCAATCGGCATTCTATAATATTTTCGCCCCATGTATTGTTGTTACACCATTCGAATACATTCTGTGTGAAAATGAGATACATCTGTAGAGTCGAGCATGAGTGAGCACATGTCAAAGACAAAATAATAACTTTTCAAGAGTATTAAGAGGCCTTTTTAGGTCTGTCAGCGACCATTCACTCTTTGAAGTGTGCTTACTCATGGATTACATGATAAATTAATCATATTTTTACACATAATCTAGTCCATAAGTATAACAACATCCCTGCTAGGTTATTTGGCTCAAAACATTTTCTTTAAAAAGTTATGCAATTTTAATCAGGATGGAGTTGCTTTTTTGTTAGCTTTTGTTGTTTCAAGTTTACCCCCACTTTTGCACAACTCGAAATTTACCTGTTTGAAAACAATGGGCCAAGTGTAAAAACTTACCACACACAAATGGTCCCAGAAGATGCGGGAGAAGTTACTCTGTCAGAATATGTGTAATAATTTGGATTTCATAAATTAGTTTTCTTCGTAATGACAATTTTTCTGACTCACTCGGTAGTGTAAGGGTGATATAGCCTTTCCATGCTTATTGATATGATTTTATCTTCACTCTTTTGTTCTTTTTGGTCCTTATGCAGAACAAACGTAACATTTGAAATGTTATAATTTTGGTGGTTCGCTTTCTCTCTCTGTCTTCTCCACCCCTCTCTCTTTGTAGATTTTTCCCCAGTTGCCCCTTTATTCTCTCTTACTATTTTAGTTTACCCCTCTCCAACTTCTCTCTTCCTCTCTAACTTATATCATGTTTTACCACGCACTGTATCATGTATTAACGAAAGAGATATACTCATTTATTGGGGCTTTCCATTTGATGCCAACCCTGCATTTTTATCATTTTTTCTAGATTCCCTCTTTTTCCTCTTATTTTACCCTGTTTATTTCTTCATCATCCTCTGCGTTTCTATTCCAGGGGCCGTGGAGCGTTTTTTTTTTAAGTGGAGGGGCTGTGCTACAAGTGGGGGGGGGGGGGGGGGGCTGAACAGGCTAAAAATCACAAATGTATGGTCATTTTTGCGTTTTTGTACACGTTTGCTGACAAAAGTGGGGGGCTGCAGGCCTCCCCCTGCGGCCCCTGTTTTCTCAATTAATGACTCTCATTCTCTATCTCTCTCGCCCTCGCTATCCGTCTCTTCTCACTCTCTCTTAACTCTCTTTGCTTTGTTCATTGTTTTGTCCCAAAACTCAAAATCCGTGCAAATTAATATGTAGACAGACTAGAAAATACCCGTAATAATATTGTTTTATCTACAGAGGCTAGATTAATTCATTTTGTTTTGTTTTTAATCATATTTATTAAGGAGTGACCCATGACACCATAGTGATTTCTTGGTCAATAGTTTTAGTCACTGATACCCCATTCACAGTGGTTTTCAAATTTATCCCGGTGCTGTCGCGGTGCTGTCGCGGGACGGCAACACCGCTATAAACACGCTATAAATGCATTCACAGTGAAAAGTTATCCCGGGACAGTCCCGGGATAGATTTCATGTACCCATTCACACTGCAGCGTGTGATTTTTATGACCTCCGTAACAAAATACTTGCATTTCTTTTCTATTTCTTTGTTTTTCTCCTTCTTCCATATTCTTTTTCATCATTTCCTATTTATTTCTTTGTTTTTCTCCTTCTTTCATTTCCTTTTTTTTTCCATTTCTTATGTATTTCTTTGTTTTTTCTCCTTTCCTTTTCTTTTCTATCATTTCTTATGTATTTCTTTGTTTTTCTCCTTCTTTCCTTTCCTTTTTTTTCATCATTTCCTATGTATTTCTTTGTTTTTCTCCTTCTTTCCTTTTCTTTTCTATCATTTCTTATGTTTTTCTTTGTTTTTCTCCTTCTTTCCTTTTCTTTTCTATCATTTCCTATATATTTTTTTTGTTTTTCTCCTTCTTTCCTTTTCTTTTCTATCATTTCTTATGTATTTCTTTGTTTTTTTTCTCCTTCTTTCCTTTTCTTTTCTGTATTTCTTTGTTTTTCTCCTTCTTTCCTTTTCTTTTCTATCATTTCTTATGTATTTCTTTGTTTTTCTCCTTTTTTCCTTTTCTTTTTTTATCATTTCCTATGTATTTCTTTGTTTTTCTCCTTCTTTCCTTTTCTTTTCTAGCATTTCTTATGTATTTCTTTGTTTTTTTTCCTTCTTCCATCTTCCTTTTCATCATTTCCTATGTATTTCTTTGTTTTTCACCTTCTTTCTTTATCTTTTCTATCATTTCTTATGTATTCCGTGTTCACTTCTTTCACTCTCTTTTATGGAAATTCTTATGTATTTCATTGTTTTTTATCCAGGTGCTGTAGCGGAGTGCCTTCACACTGAAGGCACTCCGTGACAGCAGCGGGACTGTCCCGGTGCTGTTACTAAGGTTTGAGCGCGATAGTTTATCGCGGTGTTATAGCGGGGCAAGGTTATCCCGGGATAGTTTATAGCGGGTCCGAGCATTCACACTAAAGGCAACACCGCTACAGGCGCGAGACAGTGCCGCGACTGTAGCGGTGTTTGAGGCCACTGTGAATGGGGTATTATATTTATCAAAATAAACTTATACCTCCTTATATTTGGTGTAGGCCGTTGTTTCGCCTTTGAGTCTGAACATCCCTCAAGGTGGAAACCAGAAGAGTTCTGATTTTATGCCACACTTCATGAAGTCACGAAGAGTACAGGTAAACAAAATACATTTTTATATTAAAAAACAAAAATTCTCATCTTTTTGTGTCTATACATGCATTAAGCAGGCAATTGTGAATGTGGCGATATCTGTAAAGCCTTTGTGATGATAAGTATTGAACGAGGCTAGCTAGCAAAACATTAAAGGCCCCTGAAACTCTGAGACCGTGGGGAATGCGCATTTTTCCTGATCTCCATTGACTGGTACACAATCGACAGTGAGGCTTACGCATGGGTCGGACTATTGCAGATTAACATTCGGACAGCACGAACATGACGATGTTGGCCAAATTCAGTCAGTCAATTGGGTCAATAGCTTTGGGTTCTCTATTCCTTAACAATCCTTAGTTTATAGACTCTCAACGGGTCTCTTCGTATAAATTCAAAAAGAGGACTTGTATAATGCTCCATTTCAAAAACAAAACATAAGTTAGATTTACTTCAGAATTCTGGTTAGTTAGTCTAGCCATGAAGGATTAACTCCAGACGCGTTGTCCCTGAAGATTACGCAACACGTCTCAGGCTCTACATGCCATGTTATTCTTTCATCCGAGATAAGGTGATTTCCCCATGTTTTATCAATTATACGTCCATTTAATGTGACCTCCAAGACACGGGTGAAGGCAGTGCACAACATGGCTACGTCCAGTTAGAGCCTTCATTATTTGACCAGTACAGTGATACTATTTTAGATATTCAAATTATCAAATTGTCTTAAGCTGGGCATATGCCAGCACATTCTGCAAAGGGATAGAGCTATAACAGAGTAAGGATAATCCCCAGAATATCGATCTAAGGCATTCATAGCGGCAGTCATATCTTGCAAAAGTTATGACAATAGTTATGACAGTTCCCCAAAATAGCAACCCTGGCCTTTTTTTTTTTAAATATGCTTTATGTTGCTATTGACACAGCCCAACTACCCAACTCGCAACATAAGAGCCAGAGATTCCATGGAGACCAATCAGCAAACATCAGACAAGGGCAAACCTGGCTACAAGCGTGGACATGAAAGGACGAAGGTGAGTTATACCGCGTTTACATTGAGACTCGGCTCTCGTGTCGAATCCACGGGAAGGGTTCAACACTGCAAAGAGTGAACATGTGATCGTGTTTATACACAACAAAAAATGCGAGTTCAACACGGCTCCCAGATCATGACCGGAAGTAAGGGACGTCATTAATGTGTGTTGCGATGTATGGTGACCCGACATATGCTCCGGCGACAATTGCTCCGCCAACAATTGCTCCGCTAATGGCTCAGTCACACAGGACTTACGGATAGTTACGTCCGGCGTTGCGTTCACAAAAAGTCATTTTTTTTCTGCGAATCCCCACGTTACGCCTCAATAATTATTAAAATATACGGGACAAGATGCGGATGATACGAATAGTTTCGACCAGATACTGACACTTGCGTCCACTTACGGATAAACTTACGAGTTGATTGGTCTTTCTTTTTCCGACTTACGGAAACTTCCGGATACTTCTGAACACTTGCGGGGATTTACATACGTATACCGATAACTGGGAATTTGTTATGAAAAATTATATGAACAACGTTTAATTTCTCTCTCTCGTCAATGAGTGTCTATTTTTTTTTATAAGACCGTCGCTAATAGATCACCTTTCCTATTTCTGCTAGTTATATGGCTTCGGAGTCCCACCCCAAAAGCAAAAGTGGTAGGTAACCTACAAAGACAAAGGCTGAAGAAGGCAACAGGGCAACAGATGTTGATCCAGGGGCAAGCACCCTCCCACCCCACCCCCCCCAAAAAAAATAATAATAAATAAATAAAAGCGGGAAGGAGATTAAGGGAGAGAGATAGAGAGAGAGAGAGAAGAAGAAGAAGAATGTAATGCTGCAGTCACACAGACACTTACGGATAGTTACGTATTTGTTGTTTTAATCTTATTTCATCTTCTATTCTATCATTTCTTATGCATTTCTTTGTTTTATTGGATGAACGAAATTATCACTCTTTCCACTGCTGACTATGACGGGAAGGCATCCGTGGGGATCCGAGGAAAAGAAACTAATTTTTGGACGCAACTGGACGTAACTATACGTAAGTGTCTGTGTGACTGCAGCATTACATAATTAGGTTTCAAACCACTTTTTATATCACTTTTATTATACAGGCCTTATAAAAGGATTCGGCCCCCAATAAACAAACAAAAACGAATGTTTTTTTTTTTAAATACAGAAACCGATCGAAAGATAACACATCCCAAAAGAGGTGACATGCAGCGAAATTAATCCCTAATTTACACACTTGATTATTATATTATTACAGTTTTCAAAAAGGTTTATCTTTTCCAAAAGTTTAACTCGCCTTTACATGAAGGAGGAAAAGAGAAATTCAAGTTATGGCCCTCCTTTTTTTTTTCTCTCGCATTTTCCCCTCAAGTATATTGAGATTAGTATAAAATTGAAAAGCAAATATAAAATATTAAAGTGATTGTAATGTATATAAAATTGTTTCCTTTTTTTGGGGGGGGAGGGTGGATGGCATAATATGACATCTATTTGCAGAGGATTTAAAACAAATATGGTTTAAAACATTTTGTTTTCCGTTATTTTTTAACGGAAATTTTTAAATATTTTTTTTTAAATGGAAGCTCACGCTTGGCCTCCCCGTTTGATTTGGGGGCCCAAACGGGAATTTCAAGATTTTGATACACCCAATTTTTCCCGTTACATCAGGCGAGGAAAGGGTACACTCATTTTTTTTTTGTCACGTCACGCTGGCGAGCAATAAGGGGGGGGGGGAGGGGAGTTTTTTTTTTTTTTTTTTTTTGCCTTTCAGCCAACAAAGAGGTCATTATACATTAGCCATAGGGTAGGTTTATTTTATTTTATTTTTCATCTTTTTTCCCCTCTCTTTTTTTTTCATTTTTTTTTTTTTTTTGCTAGGGAGGGGGGGGGCGGGCCGCTGGGCCCCCTGGATCCGCGCCTGCGCCCCCTCCCTCGAGGATAGCTAGGACCTGACCCTCGAAGCTATTACATTTATATAACCCTCTCCATGTGCTATCAAGAACGGGTGTTTGCGAGCTCCAATACGTGAGAGGACGTAATTATCTATATTATATAGATACGGATACTTACGGAAACATTCATCCGTAAAGATGCCCTGCGAAATTTGAACATTTCAAATTTCGCAGGCTCGGCACGTCCTTGTGCGTTCCACTACGGGCCAATTTACGGACAGATACGGACAGATACGGACAGATTGTCCAGTTACGTACCTGCGTATGTGCTTGCGTCCATGCCGCGTCCACTAGCCATCTATTCGCAGCGGACGTATCTATCCGTAAGTGTGACCGTATGTGTGACTGTTAGCATAAGAATGTGCTCCATCGAAGACAATTGCCTCCGAAGACATTTGCTCCGCCGACAATATAATATGTTCTAACGGCGCCCCTGCCTCTCCAACTCGGTTACATGCCCTCATAATGATAATATGACAAAAAAGCTGAAAATGTGCGGGTCCCGTACATATGAGCACATGGCCATGTAGTCCATACATGCATTTTTGAGTGCAGTGCATGTTAGCTCTTAGAAGAATTTGGTAAATTTCTCATAATTTTCTACATTCCAAAACCTCGCATCATTAAATAATTCTTAGGTGCATAGTTATCAACCTTTCCAATCACTTTCAGATAGTTTTCTTTCAAGATTGCAATCTCATGACTACAACACTAGATTAGCTTTAAACCAATTGAACACAAGTCATGCAGATCCAAACCCATGGCTCTAATTTCTTTAAAAGTATGCTATGATTTACAGTATCAAAGGCATTTTGTAAGTCCAGAAAACCATTCCCAACAAGCGCCTTGAGAAACTTCGTTCCTGATAAATCTAACAGATGTATTAAACATGTTTTCTGTGGAAATATCCGTTACGAAAGCCGGAATGAAATTCGTAGGTTTTTTTCTTGAAAATATTTATCTATTTGGCATGAACAGATTTTTCCAATATTTTTGACACAACACTTAAAACACTAATAGGTCTATAGTTATTAACGTCAGTTTTGTCTTTCTTTTTATATAGGGAGTTACCTTCGCCTTTCATGTCGTTGGGAAAGGTAGAGGACATAAGAGATAAATCTATAATATATTTCAACGGTTCATACGAAATCTTGCCCATCCTTTAAAAATCTTGCTGGTATCATTATCCAACCAGTACTTTTAGATATTTGCAATTTCTTTAGCTCATCTAAAACAAACTTTGCTGTCACCGGAGAAAAATGAAGCTATCTTTCGGGATGTTTTTTTCGTCATAAAACTTTCGAATTTGTCACTGTCCGGTATGATATCTATTGCTTAATTTTCATCGGTAGTTTACAAACTAGCTTCGTCCGCTATAGTAGTAAAGTAATTATTAAACTCATTTGCAATTTTAAATTTATCATGATTTGATTCTCCCATACATTGAGGCGGGGAAGAGAGGAGGGGGGTCAATGAAAGGGAGGAGATATTTTACCAACAAAATTTCCTGATGCAGGCGTCAATATCCATATGAATATCGGCTCTAGTCATGCTTATCTGACAAGAACTATGAAAGGTAGCACTATTATATTATTAATTCAAAGAGTAATAAAAGATCGACAAATAGAGAGAACTTGACATGCAATGACAACGTCTTTTCTATCTCTCTGTCTAAAGGTGCTCGTTCTTGAGTTTTTAGCATTGCGTCAGCCAATGAGCAATTGTTTTAATGAAACAGATTTTTAGCTCAGCTATTTGTTCCGGCGGACGCAATTGTCGGCGGAGCAAATGTCTGCGGCAATTGTCGCGGAGCAATTGTCGGCGGAGCAAATGTCTGCGGAGCAATTGCCGGCGGAGCAATTGCCGGCGGAGCAATGTCGGCGGAGCAATTGTCGGCGGAGCATTTGTCGTCGGGGAGCAAATATCGCCGGAGCATTTGTCCAACATTCGAGCGCATTGTCGGCGGGCAATGTCTGCGGAGCAATTGCCGGCGGAGTAATTGTCGGCGGAGCAATTGTCGGCGGAGCAAATGTCGGCGGAGCAAGTGTCGGAGGAGCAAGTGTCGGCGGAGCAATTGACGCAGGAGCATTTGACGTCGGAGCTAATGCCGGAGCAAATGTCGCGAGCAAATGTCGCGGAGCAATTGTCACTTTTTGCGGAGTATTTTTCGGCGGAGCAATTGCCGCCGGAGCATATGTCCATGGATTCGCGATGTATAGCCAAATTCCATATCTGACCTCAAGGTCATCGACTTCGACACGGCTTTCTGTTTACACACATAAAAATTGCCGTGTCGAACCCGCCTCCGCGATCGAAACCTAAACGATTTTGGCGGAGCAAAAAAGGTGTGTCGAACCCGGGTCGCGGATCACACTGATCCCGTTTACATGGCATAAAATTGCCGTGTCGAGCACGATTGCCGTGTCGAACCCGCGATCCGAGTCACAGTGTAAACGAGGTATAAGCAGACCCAACTTTCTCTGGTCGTTGATATCCTTGGTATTGGCCTTGCCGTTTATCAGCCCTGTGGTCTATTGGGCTGTAACCCTGTAATCTATGTAGTTGTCTATCAATAAACTTTTCCTATTACCGGTAGGTTACAAAACTCTTTGGTCAGTATTCTAAACGCTGGTTTAAACTAGACAAATGGCCCAGACTGTAAATCCTGCTTAGAATTTCATGCATTATTATTGCAGGAAAGTTGTAATAATTATCATCATTATAATCACAAAAGTCATCATAAACAATGCCTGATCCAGGAATTTCAAATGGTGGGGGGGGGGGGGCATACATTTTTGGATTTTAACATGTAGAGTCAATGAGTGGTTTTCATATTATAGGGGGGGGGGGCACATCCCCTGCACCCCCGCCTTCATCCAGCACTGATAAATCTTCAGTTTAGGTAAGTCACAAGATGGAGGTAATAAACTAAAAATATATGTTTGGGTGAATTTAATAAAGGGCTATTTTTCAAAACTTGCTTTTGTCCATCCTAGTTTTCAACAAAAATACCCTCAATTCTACATATTCTACATATTCTACTATATTTAGTGTGAACCAGGGTGTACAGCGTAGGACTGCAGACCCTTGTCTATGATTCTTCTTTCCCCTGGACCTTTTTTTTTTAAAGCCAATACAGCCAGCAGTCTTGTATAGCACCACCTCGATCAGGGGAGCGTTTCATGAAAGGACTTGTTGGACGTTTTATCCGACAAACTGTTATAAGCTACTGAAATGCTTGCATCTGATTGGCTGAGAGCAAATTTGTCGGATAAAATGTCTGACATGTCCTTTGATGAAATGCCCTCCAGGGTCCCGTAACACAAAGGTTTGCAATCAATCGCTAAATGGCAATAGCCAATCAAGATCTTTGTTACACGCGCATTTTGTTCAACAGACAGACCAGCAACCAATCAGAATAGCTTTTTCAAATTTGCAATTGATCACAAACCTTTGTGTTGCGGGCCCCAGGATCCTAACTACTCAAATCTGAACCAATTCTTAACTGATAATGCAACATTGTGAGCAGTGCAGTCTTATAATATAGGCCCAGTTGAATGATAACACTAATTCACTACTCAATACATTCACACCGCAATAATTATGTTACCAAGTAACAAAACAAAATTTTTCCTTCAAAACATTTTAATTTCCATATACAAATAGAAACGACAATATGCCAGATGGTGGACTGTCAAAAAGAAGAAAAAATAATTGTATTTAACATTAATCGTTATCTCAAAAGGTATATTTTAAGACTAGATATTTATAACATACAGTCAATGAGAAGTTTGGTTAGTACGCTCTTGTTTTAAAGATGTCTTTGTATACTCAAGCTGTCCACTCGTCTTCCTTCAATCTAGTATTATACTGTGATAATAAATAAACTTTCCTCTCTCATACGTGTATCTCTCAACTATGAGGGTCTGAAATTTGTATTTCTTTGTTCCTCAAAGGACATTGTGTTATCGTTTGTCAAAATGACCCTAATTCTCTTGATATTTTGTGTAGGCCCTTGTTCAGCCTTTGAGGAGTCAGAATGTCCGACCAATCAGAAACCAGAAGAGCTCAGACTTCATGCGACACTTCATGGACTCATCATCAATTTAATATTAAAGGTAAATAACAACCATTATTATTTGTAATATATCCTTATTTTTTCTCGTCTTGTGTATATTGTGCAGTTATTGACAATACTGTTTAAGTGTGTTTTTTTTTGCGGTGGTTTTATTTTTGCAAATTTCGTGAATCCATTTTCGCAAAAATTTTCGCAAAAATTTTCAATTCAACAAAAAGCTAATTATAGTAACGCGAAGATCACAAAAATTGCCAAATAAACCACTTAGCCATTTCCCAACCTAGTCCGAAATAGCGAAAATATCTGTACACAAAAATATAGGCTTACACAGTCACTCCAGATATCAGAATATGTCTCCATGGCATTTGCTGCGCTATATCTTAATTGAATGACTTTAAGCCCTGGACTACACACTACACCCTACCCTAAATCTAACCCTAACACTTAAAAATATAAAACTAAAAGCGTATTGCAACCCCAGAGATGCCAAGTTTTAAAAAAAAAATTGCGTGAGATCATTCACATCGTGTTTGAAAGCAGTGCACGCGGCGCGTGTTACCACATGTGCGCGCGCGCAGTAGTAATTTGTACACAAAGAAGGCGCGCGCACGCTACGCATGTTTCACGTAGCCTAGTAAGCCATCTTGCATATAACAATCACCTGCATGTAAACATTGCACTCGCAGGGATTGATGCGTGACAAAACTGCCGATATTTAGGGTATTGAGGCTCCAAAATGGTGACAAGATCTATATAATACTGCTACTTTTTCTCATTTTGCATGAGAAGTGAGGTGTTCTGTGTGAGATCGTGAGACAGACCCGAAATGCGTGATTCTCACGCAAAATGCGTAAGACTTGGTAGCTCTGCAACCCTAACCCTGTATCTTAGACAAAATCAAAACCAGAGCAATTGCTGCAGGAGCAAAGATTGTGCCATGATCGTACGAAACACCTGAAACATAAATTGTCATTTGGAAAGTCTGATTACAATATATTTGCAAGGGAGCAATTTGATTTGAGTACCGGTATATGTGTGACATCTGTTTAGAAAAGGATTTTTGGAATAATTTGAATGATAACATTTTATAATTAATTTACTTCTTTTTTCCAGTCCGCTACATGTAATTCAAAAGAGGATGCAAAACGTATACAGGCCCAGTTTGCATCAAAAGTTGCAATGATTGCAAGTGACCTCCCGCAATCTGACATACCACCGCAAACCTCACAGAGTATACCCCCACTGCAACAACCGACTCCTCAAATTCAAACTCAGCAACCACCTCAACAACCAGCAGTACCACAGCCCATTCCATAGCCTACATGTGAACCCCAGCCTTTTGCAAATGCAGATGGACAATTGATATCATGAGCCATATCACTCGACCAGTAAATATGAAGGAATGATTGAGACTTAAAGAACAAAGTAACTATAGAGTACCGAAGTGTGATGTCATAACGGTGGTGGTGTTTTCATTGTTGCTGGCTCTAAACAATATTGTGTTGAACAATAGCAACATGATCAAACAAACAAAATGAACAAAATATTTCTAACGTTATAAATGAAAATGCTCCTGAATTTGAATATTCTTTCGATGACAATGATAACTCTATGGTTACTTCGC
>CALNVZ010003431.1:27004268-27037583 GCA_940671915.1 Paracentrotus lividus | reverse complement strand
ATACTTTCGCAGTACTATACTCAGAACCAGTTCGCAGATAAACTCCGTTTCAGCTGGGACAAAGATTTGAATTTTTTACATATTAACATTCGGTAGTGCAAATAAAATTTCGAACAATTTGGTTACATGTTAGATAATATCAATGATCTCTCTCTGTTCATCATCATTATCCTCAACAGCAACATTATGGCTCTCGTAGTCACAATTTCATCAATACTACCACAAAAATCGACATCGTCATCACACCACTCTCATCATCATCATTATCATCATCATCTTCATCGTCTTCATCACTATCATTACTGCCATGACTATTATTAACAAACCACTGGAAACTGCTGCTTCACTTTGCATTCCATTCCCCCCCCCTTTTTTTTTTTTATTTTTTTTTTATGGGTACACTACTAAGTTTGTTTAATTTCGCTGTAACGATTCTGAGAATTATCGGGTCCAGTAATCGACTTCACTGTCAACAGATGTATAACTTGATTTGCTGCCATCTAGCGTCTCTCTTTATAAAACCAGGTGAACATCGGTTGGTAGGTATCGCACTTTTAATTATTTATAAAATGTTTATTTCAAATAAACCCAGCACTTCAAGGAAAAATACTTTGAATACAAGCTAGATAACATGGACGTAATTAGGGAAGGTATATTTACGATGTGCTTAAGCAATCGTCAATATTGAATTAATCAATTGAATTAATATTTAGTATAATGTAACTACACCAAATATCCTACTTATCTCCTCAAGATATTTTTGGTATTACTTTCCCCTTTCAAGATCGAATTACATTTTTTTTTCTGTTATAGTCAGTTATCTATTTACTTCCCACCGTGGGTTTTGATCGTGTAGAAATATTTCTGGATTTGCTATTTCTGGAAACTGGATTCGTCTTTAATTACTTTTGAGTAACCTCGAAGTCGAAATCGTGGTAAAGAGAAAGAGAACCCAAAGTCATATTTCAATGTCAGACGGTGCACTTTAGCATTACGAATCAAAATGACTGTTACCTGTAAATAGATAAATATTGTTTTAAGTGGTCGTAATACATTGATATTGCGAAGTGCTTTGTAACTGCAAGGGGATAAATATTCATAATGAAAAAGGTAATGAAAGTTGTGTATTCCTATGTCTAAGCCCTGTACGCAAGGCGAAACATTATTTGATGAAATGGGGAAAATGGTGTTCAACCAAATAATCTATTGGGTATGCTTGTAGAGGTTGCCTTATTTTTTCTTCCAAGTGACATAAACATTGATAATCAAGAATATACTTTAAATATATTTTACTTCCATTTTTTAAAATTCAAAATCAAATTATATAGTCTCCCATGTTGTTTATCACTTACTCTGTTTAATTTTTTTTTTTTAAATAATAATTTGATGTAAATTTTCAGGAGATAGCTTGATAAACATGCGACGGGACGTATTCCTCATCTTATTTTGAGCATTTCAACAATATTTACAAACTCCGAAGTTAATATCAAATATTTTCTTTACCGTTATACCTTTACAATTGGCAGTTATGAATCATAAGTTGCTATCAACATTTATGTTTTAAATTTCTTTAACCGTACAATCATTTTCTATCATGAAACGAATTACAATTATCGTTTATAACACAAACTGCGATTGTGATGATATTCTATAAAAAAAAATAAATAAATAAATAAAAAATACATATTCGTTTAACATAATTCTTATTTAGATAAACATGTCCAATTGTATAATCCAACAAGTTTGTTTTATGATGTAGTGATCAATACATCTTTTTAACTGTTGCCAATATAAATTGTTCTTCATTTTCCTTTTTTAAATTTTTTTAATGAGTTTTGATTGATTCTCAGTTCGATTATTAGACAAAATCTATATTTTAAATATCGACGACACCAAAACACAATATAATCTTCATCTCCCTCAGCTAAACCGTACTCACCAAAGTTTATATCCACTTGGTCTATTAGCAGTTGGTCCAATTCTCTGTTTGTCTAATACCACATGGGCTAAACCCATTTTGTCTACTAACAAGCTGGTCTAATTTTCATTTATTCTCATACGTACTTGGTCTACTTATCAGTTGATCTAATAACCACTTGGTAAACTTGCCAATTCGTCTAATTACCTTTTGGTCTAATTGCTTTTTCGTCTAATTCCGAAATGAATATTTGATCTATTTCCAGTATGTTACAGGAAGTGACCAAGTGGTGATAGACCAAGTGGACATTATACAAAGTGGGTATTAGACGAAATGGGAATTAGACGAAAGGGTGAATACGCGAAGTGCTACTTAGACCAAAAGGTGATTAGACGAACTGGTTATAGACAAAATGGAATTAGACCATGTGAGATGAGACCAATGGAGATTAGTCAAAGAGGGTTTAGACCAAATGGCAATTTACCCTTACTAACTCGTCCTTCCCGCTCAAAACCAGGCTAAACAGTCGTCTGCTCGGAGCTCTCAAGAGAGCAAGAAGTTTTGGCGGCAAAACTATTTCATGAAAAATCTTTCCTGTAGTCATGCTTTCTGCACTCTCATGATAAGTTGATGAATGTAATAGTCTCAGACTTGTACATGTTATCCTCTCTCTACCGCTCCATTTTTTATTTTTATTTTTAATTATTTCATCGTATGATGTACTAGAGTATGTCACGTTTATAGTGATAAAGCCATAATACTAGGCCTGAACCATAGTATGAGGTCATTAGAAGTACACTATGATGTCGTTTAACTCTGTTACATGTTCAAAGAAAGTTCAAAAGAAGGGAGTATATGAATTTCTAGAGGAGGGTTTTTTTTAATTTTCTTTTCTTTTCTTGTTTTTGGGTTTTTTTTTCTTTTTTTACTGTTTGTTTGTTGTTGCAAATCATACTTAAACAGCAGCAGGAAAATAAACATTGTTAATGAATATGATTTTATGGAGTATATGAATCCCCCCCCCCAAAAAAAAAGGGTTTTTCTTATTCCTGTTTTGTCTTTTGTTGTTGTAATAGACTTAAAAACCATGAAAATTGTTCATTGTCATTATGTTAAAGTATGTAAAAGTAGTTAAAAAAACAAACAAGTAAAGTATTCAAGAGGATACAAGCGTGCAAAAAGACATTTATGATGATCATGATGTTAAGAAAAAAAAAAGGGCCCTAATCCTCTTCCCCTCCTTAAAACTAAACATGACTATATTAAGTTCTTTAAAAGAATCTATTTCATTATCATATCTGACTATTTTTTTCTTGTTATATTTATTTGTCTGTTATTTTGGGGTATAGTTGGACAGACTCTTTTAGAAGTAAAATTAAGTATGACTCCTGTCATGTCTTTTACATAGAATCGATTGTCCTTTAAAAATAAATGAAATTTTTTTAACTTTCATTACAGAAAAAAAAAGGTCAAATAGTTTGCAAGAAACTTGCAACATACTATACCTTGTGTTTTTATTGCTTACATATTAAGTTTATTCTTATGGTTATAGTCAATGGGATTTGATTAAAAAAATAAAAGATTGATCTCTTCTTTATTTTTTAATCTGTCCGCAATCGAGTCGGTCTCTGCGAGCAGATAAGATGGACATCCAAGTGATGCCCAGAATTGTATTCATAATTCCATATTTTCTTTTATACTTTTAATAAATGAAAATAGGTCAAAACGTTTTGCCGACATACAGTCATGACTCCCGATCTTAAACTGATAGAGCCGTAAGCATAAATGACTTGGTAAAACCAGTATAACACGTTTTGAACTCTGTGTAGAACGGATATATCCGAGTTCATCCCCTCTATCCGAGTCTAATTTCCACTTGCCAGACGCAATTACACTACCATAGTTTGATTTGTGGTATTCATTCAATTCCATATTTTTTCTCTTCTCACAAGATGATGACATCATTACACCAATTGATTTTATTATCTTCTTCTTCTTTTTAAGCAGCGCGCGCTTTTTCGACCGCATCCCGTAACGCGATCCACCGGGGAGGTCAGGGGAGGGAATCACGGTAGCAATGTGGTCGGATTTATGCTGCCAGATTTCCATCTTTATGTCTTCATTTACCTTTTCCTTGTCACCTTTTCCATTTCTTTTTTTCATCATCAATTTCTTAAATTTACCTTTTATGTCTCTTTCCGAACTTGGACCCCTTTTTTCATATCTTGTCTCGTTGCTCGAAAGTGTTCAGCTCATATCAATTCTACTCCACGTTAAATGTAAACCTAACGTATGACATTAAATCTTAACATAAAGACGCGTCCATTATTTGAGGAGGGGAAAGCGCAACATTACATTCATGAGTTTAGTGTGAAATACATAGCTGAGCGGCGCGAGAAAAATTATACGGTTCTACATTAATGTCCAACAACCCGTCGCTATAACGGCGGGAAGCGACCGGAGTTGGGTACAACTGCATGACAATTATTACTTAGCGTACAAAAAGCTGCGCCTAAAGAATACTTCGCTGTGGTTAAAATGGTT
This sequence comes from Paracentrotus lividus, assembly GCA_940671915.1. NCBI lineage: Eukaryota > Metazoa > Echinodermata > Echinoidea > Camarodonta > Echinidae > Paracentrotus > Paracentrotus lividus. The sequence goes on along the minus strand of CALNVZ010003431.1, from coordinate 27,033,121 downwards.
GTAGTCAGGTTGTCCGTTTCGAGATAGGGTTTCCGTTCAGGATGCACATGAAATTTCTAAATACAGTTGAAACTTTTATCTATAGTTTTCGTAGGTAGATGCTTCAGAACCAGATTTGGGGAAAATACATTTTGGGCAAGCCTATGAACACCATTGTTGCTCAAAGTTGTAATCAGAATCTTTTATTTCTACCATGAGTTGATGTTCCCTGAAAAGCGGAATATTGATATAGAATAGTGAATCTTGTCACATCTTGCGAAAGGGACGCCGTCCAGCATGCGATATGCATGTGATATGCGGAAGATAGTTGACCCATCGAGTAAAGATTCGTTTGTGACAATGTTCAAAGTGACAGGAGCTTTTTTTTAACCAATGCGAAATGAATTACGCATCGTCCTGAAAGGTGAGAATTCAAAGCTTTTTTAAAACCGGCTTGATCATTATAGCTGTTATACTAATCTATGCGTATAGCAGGGAAAGATAATTAAATGTGGCTATGAGCTATTTTGGGAGAGGGCAAAATGTTGCCATAGTTGTAGCACGGAATTTGATGCGATTAGGATTTCGGAATCGAACAAGTGACGGACTGTTTTTCACCCTTTGCAGTAGTTATTCCTATTATTTTGAAAAAAAAAGAAGCTCTTAACAGTAATTATTCAAGTTGATGCATTTCTTGAAAGGTAGTTGCTGCGCCATAATCCCAAGAACAACAAGAAGTGAATAAACATGTGGCAAAAATAAAAAGGTGCTATGGCAGCGTTTGATTTGCGTAGAGTGATAGCGCCCTCTTCCTCTTAAGTTTACAACTAGAATTGATATGCCCCTTCGTTGGCGCTGCGGTTTAGAGGTGATTAAAAAACAACGAATGTTTGTAAGGAAGAGTGTCTAATTCCTTATTATTTACACTTGGTTGTTTTTCTCTTTGTCTGTTGATGAAGTATTTTTGAAGACATAGCGTCACCTTCGGCCTCGTAAACTGGCAACTGCAGGAAGGAGATGATGCCAGCCGAAGACCTATAGCCATTAGTATTACTATCCATGCTTTGGTTAGGTTTCTTAACACATCAAATAGGAGTGACAAAACATGAAAAAGGTATATTTAAAAAAAAAAAGAGAGAAAAAGATGGACATCTATAAACGTATCAATGAGGATTTGAAGAAAACCCAATAAAATGTAATGTTTTAATTTGTGACGTTACTTATACGAGCTGCTCGTATGAATATGTTGTGTATGTAAATTCCATCGTCTTTTTTTTTCATGGTTCTTGATGAAGGAATTATATATAGGTTTGATTATATATCGGCAGCATAATGTGCAATAACATTCTGAAAAAAGAGAGAAAAAACAAACAAAACAAAATAAAATGACAATTGATGGACATTACAGTTGGCCCTATACACAACACATGTGAGAGCAGCTCAAAAGTGACGTCACAAAATCAAAACATTTATTGCTTTGCTATTCTTTGGTGGATAATTTTTATTTTATTTTATTACAGTGTGAACTTCCCCTTAAAAAAAAAGCTCTTCATTATTTAGTGTGACGGTTTTTTTTAAATTTGTTTTTCTGTAAACCAATGATACAAATAATAAAGCAAGTTTATAATAACGATACAACAAATTACCACTTGTCGTCCATACATAACTATTCTACTATTCTTTCGTAAATACATGTAATGAAATATTAATCGCCTGACTTTTATCTAAATTCATGCGTACTACAAGGACTGTATTTTCTTGATTTATATTAAATTATTAAAACAAATCAAAGTTAATTCAAAATAACAAGCACAATTATTGTGAAAACTAACAGAATAAGATGATCGTATATATATTCGATGAATAGATATTGTACGCCTACTGGAGTCTTCATAAGTGCTGGATCTTTAAGGCGTGCGTCCCCTTTTTTGTCTTTGAATGGGTCGCATTATGAAATAATATGGATAATAACAATAATAATACACATGATTTGCAATGCGCCAAATCCATTCTAAGGAGTGCTCGAGGAGCAATACATGCCCCCTTTTTTATACCCACTTCCCTTTTTGAAATTGACCATCTTTATCCCGCCCCTTCATTGATGTTTGTATGTGCCTGATCCATTTAGTGATTTATTTTAAAAATCTTTTTATATGAATAAAGAAAATAGCCATAGAAAAAAAAAAAGAAAAAGAAAAAATAGCCGTAGCCACATCTAAAACTGTTTGATGAAGGCATCACCGAATTCAATTTTTATTTTGCCCCCGGAGAAAAATATAAACAGATGAACGAAAATTATCTTGGCTTTTCAATCTTGTGGAATAGAAAATCGTATCTGCCGTTTTGTAAACGCATCCATTTTCAGTTTAACTATATACCGAGCTACTTCGGGAGTTTTATGTGACTGGAGAAAAAAAGTGAGAAGAGAATTTTTGAGATAAATTGGACGAGATGGGTTGAACTAATCAGTTTTCCTGTTTCACGCACCAACATGATTCAAATACTCCTCCTATACCCACGTTTGCTTGAGGTGTCACGTCGAATATGATTTCTCTCATGTAACATCATGATTTAAGAATGAGTGAGAGGGAGGGGAGAAAGAGAGGGGAGACGGGGAGGGGAGGGCGTGAGGGCGGGGCGAATAGAGGGAGGTACAGAGGGGGTTGCATAGGGTGTCACGTCGAGTATGGTTTCTAGCATGTAACATCATGATGACGGGACGGTGAGAACGAGAGTAATGTGAGGAAGGGAAGAGAGAGAGTAGACGAGAGAGAGAGGGAGAGAGAGAAGAGAGGGGGGGGGGGTGAGGGAGGGGGTAGGAGAGAGAGGGCAGGGGCAGGTATAAGGGGTTTGCATAAGGTTGTCAGTTGAATATAAAGTTGGTGTCTCATGTACATAACCATTGGTAACGACCGATTCATCGAGAAAAGTCCTTTAAATAAGATTAGAAAGATCGAGAGAGAGAGAGAGAGATTTTTTCTCTCCTTCCCCCGCCCCCCCGGGGGGGGGGCTGAAATAATGATGACGAAAGCTAGAGGACGTACCAACCCCCGCCAAAAAAATAACAACATAGGAGAACAAGAACAAAACAAAAAAACATAGACGCAAATCAAAACTTATTACCCTATTGGTACATTCGAAATGTATCTAAACATGCTAAACGCAAGCATTTGGGCATTAAATTCGACAATAAATGGTTTCGAATAATCATGACACATGGTGATGATGATCCACAGCATTTATATATTGCGCCATATTTCATTGAAAACTGTTAAACGCAATTTTTTTTTGTTATTATTTTTTTTTTTAATTTTTTTTATTTTATAAATTTTTTGCGGCTGGGGGGGGGGGTATGGGGGGGAGGGGGTTGTAATTGCTGTTGTTACAAATTCTTTGCGTGACCTTTATCGTCCACCATTCTTAAAAAAACGGAACAAAAAACTTCAGCCATCCTCGAGAGAGATGAATCTGCCTGATCTGAAATATGTTTGTGTCCTGTGCCTGTCTGTCGCGTATCTTCGCGTGGGTCTATCCAATATCTTCATCCTCTCCATCAATGGTATCTCATCACTGGTATTCTAATGTCCTCATGATCTCACATCAAGACTAAACTTTTATTTTTTATCTTCTTCATATTCCCAAAATCCCTGAGAAAAACATGGAAGGACAAAAGTCTAGAATTGACAACATATTGATATAGACGTTTGCTACTAATCACCCGATCTGTAGTCATGGCAACGATTTTTGTTGTCTTCGTTTTAATGAATTTCGTGTTTGCGAATTTTGAATTATTCAGAAATGGCTTGAATGTATTCTATGTTATCTTTGAATGTACTTCCTTGTATAATCTCCCGGTTGGATTATCTTTCTTTATTTTTCTTCTTTTTTTTTGGGGGAGGGGGGGGGGGATGCGAGATAGAATGAGATCAGAAGATGAATAGCGTGATGCGTAAATACCTTCCAGTCGTCAGTATTTTTGGTCGCATTTTGCCACCCACCTACCCCCTTTTGGGATCCGGGATTAGGCCACTCTGACGTGTCTTGGGCTACTATTTTCTTCTTTTCTCTTTGCTATAATAAAATAAAATAGTAAACACAAATTTGGCACATCAGCTTCACACTGTCTTCAACACCATAACACACCAATAAGAAATTAGAGCAAATTATATCTTTCAGAGGCGGCGGAACGAATTTGAAAGTGGGGGGTCACGAATGGAAAAAAGGGGCACTTTTTTCTTTCGAAAAAAGGGCACTTGAAACCAGGGCATTGAACGAGAAAAGTAATTGAGATAAGGTAGGGATGCGCAAGAAAATTGCCTTTAAATTTTTTTGTTTTTAAAATTTTAATGGCTTTGTATTTATTAAATGATAAACAAAAGGAATTCGAAGCCAGAAAATTTTGAAGAATAATTGTGCATTAATAAGATTTAGTATACCGCAGAGCGTCGCGAAGCGCGAAGGGGCGAGCTGAATTTTTTATGCATGAAATTTGATGGCTAACATGTGCATTTTAATACTACCTATTTTAGATATCTACGAGCGCGAAGCGCGAGCCAAAAATTGTGAGCGCAAATGGGAGTTAATTGTGCCATCATATACTTATTAGATATTCCGCGATTGTGAAAGGCATAAATTAGTTAAGAACTAATGAGCTTAAAAAATAAAGTAACTGTGCATAAGTTTTAGACGCCGTATGATAGTTATTCCGGAGCGCGAGAGCGAGATTCAAAAATATGACTGAGCTTAAAATTCTTAAGATTATTGCTGCATCATAGGGACACTATTTAGTAGTCCGCGAGCGCGACTAAAGCGCGAGCATCACAAAATTTTTGGGGTATACAATACGAAGTAACAAGGAGGAGGACTTTTTTGCTATTAAAAAGTGCGCCACTTTTTTTATGTAATAAAATAGTGCCCCTTTATTGTAAGGTATAAATATTCTGCATTTTATTAGCTATCAAAAAGGGGCACTTTTAGTCATGAAAAGGGCACCACTTTTTAGGAGTGGATGACAACAAGTGGGGGTCACAGTGCCCCCTGCCCCGTTCACCCCGAATTCCCGCCGCCTCTCGTATTCTTTACTTCCTTAATGCCACCTGGATTCGATGGTCACCTGGTGGTGGTAGTGGTAGCAGTGGTGACACTGAGTGTGGTGGTGGTGTTGGTGATGGTGATGGTGGTGTAGGTGGTTGTGTTGGTGATGGTGGCGGTTGTGATAGTGATAGTATTGACGGTGTTGATAGATTTAATGATGATAATAATGATGGTTGTGATGGTGGTGATGAAGGGGTGATGGTGATGGTGGTTGTAATGATGTTGATGGAGGTGATGATGATGGTGGCGGCGGCGGTGGTGGTGGTGGTGGTGGGAGTGGTTGTGATAGTGATGGTGGTTTTGGTGTTGGGAGTGGTTGTGATAGTAATGGTGGTGGTGGTGTTGATGGAGGTGATGGCGATGTTGATGGTGATGGTAATGAGAATGGTGATGATTGTCATGGTGATGATGATGAGATGATGGTGGTGGTGGTGGTGGTGGTGGTGATGGTGGTGATGATGACAAGGATGGTGGTGGCGCTGCTGGAAGTGTTGTTTATTAATTAATTAATAATAATCATAAATATTCATGATCCAGCAAATAGTCTGGGGTTAAGGAATACCCAATGTGAAAAGCATTGAATTTCTTAACCCCGGCTAAGCAAATATAAGAAACACAGTCTAAAAGCAAAAAAAAAGTACAGGGTTAAGGATAGTACGGGGTTAAGAAATAGCAGTCTGAAAAGGGTAAAAATGTATTGTATGGCGTTTAAATTTTCTTCATGGGGAGGGGTAAAATAAGGATGGACAGCACTGTATCTTATCGCTTCTTCTCCCCCCCCCCCAGGTTAAATATACTCCGGTTCTGTCACTTGCTACGCCCTTGGTCTTATTATTTTACTCTCAATCCCTTTCCACATCTTCTCTATCTTCGTGTGGGTCTGCTGGATGTATGTCTCCGTAACATCATCCATGGTATCTGTATCCAGAGTTTAATGCATCCATTGTCATACCGACAACGATATCTATCGCGGATTGTCTTTATTTTTCATTTATTTTGGCGGGAAGTAATCGTCTGCAATGAGATGATGCCTTAGATACAGACACAAGGGCCCTGTCTGTTAACGATCACATTGTGGTAGGAGAACAATTAGCCTCAAATGGTGAGAAGGTATATCAATAATTTATTTATCCTTTAGAATAATCATTCAAATCTAGAGATGACGTGCTGGCATAAGAATCTTTTTGCAGACCATTTTCTGGTCGATGGAAATCGTTTAATTTTAGATATACATCGATATAATCTCTTTGGTTATTAAATTGTTATAAAAGTACACAGTCACATGCACATCTTAATTTTAGGTTTATTTAGCTAGCATACATATCTATTATAATTTATTTAATTGTGTTTATTTTGTTTATTCAATAGAGCCGGCTCAAAGACAATAACGTTATGAGCAAGAATTATGAATCATTACTGTAACAAAGTTATTATCATATAGCCCAAATATTATAATTATCTATTTTCCTCTTATAGCTCATGCATTTATCTACTTTCAATATCAATGCATATGAATTCAAAATTCAAATGACTGGGTAGCGCCCTCAATGTTTTATATGATGTGTCTTTAACACATATTAATATTTTATAGATGTAAACTGTTTAATGTATTTTATTGTATTATCATAAATTATGTTTAAATGTGTGACTATTGTTTAATAACAATATCAACTAAGAACCTTAGAATGGACAAATAAAGAAATTGAAATTGAAATTGTATATGTTTAGGCTTTTGTTCGTGAGAAGTGGCTTTAAAGGTGTCTGAAATGTAAAAATAAACAAACTAACAAACTAAAAAAACAAAAACAAATAGGCCTAAACAAAATCATGAATAGATATTTGCAGTTATAGTCTGCAATGAATAGGATCTGCAAGTACAAGTGTCACTGTATAACTATAAGGTAAAAGGCTTTTAACTTTGGTCAAAGAAAGTACTCCTTCATTCCATCTTTTGGGGGCAATGTTTTTCGTATCAAAAGTTTGAAGTCTTTCAAGAATCTTAATCATCGTTGTCAGCCAAGCGACAAGAATATCGTCTTTTTGTTAACAATATCCACTAAGTAGCAGAGGACCTGCCGCCCATGTGTCTCCCAAAATAGGATCAACGTCTCCACAACAAAAGGATAAACGTGATGTTTCGGTCGATTCTCCCGCCAAACTCAAAGTTACTTTTCACCTCAAAGTCCTCCTCTTGAAACTTTTTCTTCTCTTCTTTCATTTTTGGTTAGATTTCAGATTCTACAAAGAAAATTATCAGAAGATGTTTTGTGGATGTTGTATTTTTCTTCAATCTTTTGGGATGGGGGTTCTCTTGTTCGTTGGCGCGGCTTATAATAAAAAAACGAGCATTGTTTAATAAGTTCTGCATACATAGAGATGGTGTTTGATACGGGGTGGCAGACGATATGAGAATGAAGCGCGTGATGTCGCATGAATTTTTTTAAAAGTTGTTTTTCGCGCGCATCCGAGTGAGACGAGTATTATACCCTCTCTTTGCTCTATAACAAACGCGAGATGATTATCATGGAGTCAAAACATGTCAATTTCTTCTGAGATGTTTCTTAAACGTTCGATGAAGTTATTCTAAAAATCTTATTTAAGAGGATAAACAAGAATAGAAACGAAACATGGCATTAGCCTCTGACGTCAGTGACCATGATGGTGATATAAGAAGAATATTATTGTTCACGAAACATGCGAAATGAGGAAAATAACTAGCAAGCAATACACATTGATTATATTTCCCTCAATAAAACGAAAACCAAAAACGTATCATCCTAACAAAGAGTATTTAAGAGAAGAACAAAAGAAGTCAATAAAGACGAATCAAAAACAAAAGGATACATACAGTGCTGTTCAAATAACGGGAAAAAAAACAAAACAAAACAAAAACCCTCCATGTATACTTAACATTAAATCAGAGGGATTTTTCTTTCCTGGGGACCGAGCCACGAGGTATTCTATTTGATGTGAACTGCAATGAATTGCAATATTTGGGATCCAGTTTACATGCATTATTTGTTGCTATGTCAGACAAGCATGTGCCAAGCTAACAAGTTTCTACCAGGTACCAATTTGTTGGTTTGTGGTATAATGCAAACTAATTTTTCATTAATGAAATTGCCTCAGCTTGAGACTCGAACCGCGAACCTTTTGATCCATAATCCAACAAGGTATACACGAGATTGTTATACACATAATGTCCATACATATACGCTGCTGTCGATAAATCAATAAATGACAAGCCTAGTTCCAAAAGGTACTAAATCCAGTTTTGATGAATTTTTAGATATCTCTGTCATTATTCAGGTACCGTTCGTTGACGACAAAAAAATTCTCACAACTCCCTGTTTCAACCTTAAAAGCAACAATATTAAAGAATGCACTATAAATTATTTAGTATCACTTTTCCACTATCATTGACTATCATGACTATATCCATAGATCATGTAGACCCCTGTACAAAATGTGTAAAGTGTTTTTTTTCTGAAGCAACAAAGAGGGATATAGTACCTTTTGGAACTGGGATTTTGAAATACTCCTAATATTAGCTTTATTTTCTTTAAAGTCATCGTGACTTGTGCTAATTTCAGACCCTCCTCTTGCCTCACAAGCATCCCGTGATGGCATTCAATACGGCATGCTGATCATGGAATTCACCCCCTCTTTCTCGAGTTGAGAGAAAAATAATTAAAGAATATTTCATTTATCCACCCTTCCCTAACGATTCCCCACCAGGTCCGCTAAACAACGCTCCATTCGATAATGTGATAACTGCCCACAAATTGGCTTGATGTTGACAATGACATTCTGCACTGTGTCACGTTTTGTAGACATTTCTTTTTTTTATTCGACTTTATTTTCCTCTTGAGCATAGAAGTCAGCGGGTTCTATTGTTGATATTGTTAGGTAATTTGGGAGAAGTATTGACAGGATAAGCGAATTGCAACGGTTTAGAATCAACCTCAAGATGGATAGAAACGCGCCATTTAAAATGAATTAACAAATTAAAAAACATTGCAATGTAAAGAGCTTTTTTATTGTCTATTTTACCCCTAATTTGGTTGATTGGTAAATAATTCGAGCAAAGGGCAAATCTTGTCCGAAGAGAGTAAATAGATTTGATGCCCAAGGTCATTATTATAACTATATAATGAAGATCTCTCTTTAATGTATCACGTTTGACTGTTTTATTTAACAGTTTGGAAGATAGAAAGAAAATCAATGGAAGTTGAAAGTAGAAAAGAGGGGGAAAACACTCAATGCAACCATTGCATTTCTTAATAATAAAAAAGGACAACAACAACAGCAAAAGAAAAAAAAACCCCAAAAAATACAAAATGACACATCAAGTAACGATATATTAATTTCCCCATCAATTTCTTTTTTAATTAAACACACTTCACCCAGCATTTTGGTATCTTAAAGGTATAATTATCTAATTCTAAATTCATAAAAATTTAATTACATGTAAGATACTCAAGAAAGAATAATAAAAAATTTGCAACAGTTATGACCCTTATGTTTTTTTTTTCTGTTAAAGATAATATTGGCTCTATATGCGTATTTACCTCTTGAGTTTATCCCACTGTCACAGTTTATGTAAGTATATAGGTAAAGTACCAGAAATAAAGATATATCAAGTTAAAATACCATCACTAAAATCGACAATGGCAAAACAACAAGTAGAAACGGAACATCAAATAGGATGAATGGTGGTATATTTATTCTTTTTAATTATTTTTTTTTAGGAAGGAGGTCAAGAAATGAAATGAAGTGTTAAAAGAACTAATACTGAATTTTATGGTTAAGGAGTATTTACCATATACAACAGAAAGGAATAGATATCTCGTCTGATAATCTACTGACCTCAACAGCACAAAAAATACTTTTACAATTATTTTATAGACACTTAATTTTATTACCAAATAATACCTTCTATCCCCAACACTTCTCTTGTATATAATTCACACGGTTATTAAATTCATCCCGATATCTATCCTAATCAATAATAAATGCTCGCGTGTCACTATTTGGGATTAACTTCTATTATCCCCACCTCATCCTCCTCCTTAAACGATCAATTCACCCACGTGGAATTAAGACACATCTATTATTGGCGCCTTTTTATTTTGTAGGGCGCGCTAAATAGAGATGTTCGGGATGAAAAGAGATAATCGGATCACTCATAATAAAGAGGATAGTCAATGGTGTCGGCAATATACCAATCAATTAAGGTGTATCCATAGTTCAACAAGGTTGTAAAGGACACCTATTGTTATAATAGGGCTAATGAGGACATGTCTTTTGAGGCTTATTAGGACATACACACTAAATACGATAGCGTAATATGGTGATGAATCATAAATTCTTTGTAATATTTTCTGCCCCGAGTTGTGTCCTCACCAACCTCCAGATTCGAATGAAAATAAACGTTGTGCATCTTATGAATAAATTACGAAGTAACAACACAGTGGCAGATGCATAATTTCAGGAAGCGGGGGGAGGGAGGGTGCCTCCGAAATTTTCCGATTTTAACATGTACAGTCAAAGAGGGGTTTTCAAATTATGCGCCCCACATGGATCCGCCACTACAACATAAAGGTTTGATTTTTTTTTATTTTAATAAGCTTTGTGAAATTATTTCGTTACACAATTAGCCAAATAATCTAAATCACATTAATTTATATTCTCAGATGCCATTATCATCTGCAATATGAGACATAAAAAACGAAGCATTTTAATGAATTTCCGAATTATAAACTCTGTAGCTATCAAAAGAAATATGTATTACGAAAAATGAATTCATATGCATGAAGTGTTATTGCGATCAAATTCAGATTGCGTAGTTTATTATATTTGATGTCAAAGTATCAATATTGTCGGCTGTTATCATGGTTATAGCATGGAGGAAAGAGAGATTCCTCCATGGTTGAAGTTACTCCTCTAACTCATTTTGATTTAAAACTTATTAAAAGCAAAAAGTAAGAAGTTAATTATTAAAGCATCAATTTTTTCCCCAAACCGAATAGAGAAAGCAGCTTATAATAAAATCTCCGTGTTTATTTTGTATCACAACATCAAGACCAGATTTGGTATTTATTCATTACTCTATAACAATACTTGGATTTCATGCGATTACAGTTGACATGTGTCCCAGTCTCTCCCCATCTACCAGTCCCAATTGAGAAGTCTTTTGAAAGACATCAAGGTAACTGTTAGTTTCGGCGCTAAATAATGCATTTTCACGCCATCTATAAACGGCCGATAATTCAAGTACCCCGGAGCGCCTTGGGTCGCTTTTGTTACGAATAATGCAAGAAAAGCTGAGGAAAGTTCAAGTCGAACGACCATCAAAACCCTCTTGGATGAGGATGATAATTGTCCTCTCTCGCGCTCAGAGACCGATATTTAGAATATTATTAGCCCCCATCATCATCTTGAATATGCATAGAAACCGTCTGCTTTCCCTCGAAGAAATCACTTTTAGCCACGCCCACTGCGCTGATTGGTGAAGAAACTCGGGAGACTGCGCAAGCGTACAGGTGGTTTATGTAAATGTACCTCCTTCCTTGGTTGGTAATAAAGTTTACGATCGCTCGATCCCTATGAATCGCACGAGGTGCCTAACTTTACGTCCGCTTCGCTCATGCTCGATTGTTTTTGTGTGCGAGTTATGTTTACGGATTCACCTCTCAGCTCGCCCCAAAATTCGGGATATCGTGTTTATTGATATTTTGTAAAGAGTTGCTGTGTCGAAAATAATAACTGGTCTGCATGAACGGGACTAAAATCAGTGAAAAGGTGGATCTGCCTGAAGCAGAGGAGGAAAATCTGTTTGGAAGCGGTAGTTTTGGCTGGTGCAGTTCAGAGGGTGCTCAGGAATCTACAGGGATCATGCGATCGAAAGCAAAGGCGAGGAAATTGACCAACACAGGTGAGAAAATGCATGGCATGGTAGTTAGGCAGTATGATATTGCGCCTAATCCCCAGGCCGGTGATCTCGGCTGCGGCGAGGGATGGCACCGCGCTGTTTCTTACCAACAAGTTAGCGAAGTCGTAGCACTCAGGAAAACGCTTAGGTCTTTCTTCGTCTCATTTTCATTGATTTTGTGAACGCGTGGTTCGTGAAATTCTACCACTTTGGCCTGACAGTTTGTTTTCTTAAGGCTGTTTTCTCGCGTTTTGAAGCCCCTGGACTGTGCGGATGTTTTTGCAGCGCGGGATTTTCCCCTCAAGGTCAGCGAGCTCAGCCAGCATACCAGGCCGATGCTCCCCCGTATCTATTCAACCGGATACCGATGCATATGTGTTGAGATTCAAATTACCCTACCACTTACAAATTGTCTTTTATTTTTCATTCTTAACTTTAACGATTATGAATTATTCTTCACTTTTCAAATAGTTCTTTAATGTACCACACATGAACTTATGTTAACCAACATACAGTTTCATGTTACAGTTGACTGGAACTTTCAGACTCTGTAACAATCATGAACAAAAAAAAAAAGAAAAAAAAAAAAAGAACAATATGATACTTAAAATACTAGTAACTGAGTTAAAGGATTTATTTCGGAAAGAAGGAGTGAAGATAAGTTTTGTTCCAGTGGTAGGCCTATATCTAATAATTAATGAGCAAGCTGACAATATCATACAATAAAAGAACCAATTAAATTAATGTCACTGATTGTGAGTGCGAGTATATTAACAGTGGGTTTAGCAATTAAACCCTTCTTTTTTTTAAGAGGAAGGATACAATTTTTAATTGCATGTAGGCTAATGATTTATTTTTTTTATGTAATTATTTGTAAAGACTCCCCAGTTGTTTATATTCTTTAACTTACCATCTCTCTCATTCCTTTCAAAGCTTTAAATCAAATAGGAACATCTAGGCCAGTACTTTATCCATTTGTTTCTTCGTTGTCACTGTTAGTATTTTACTACCATTCCCCATCCCTTATTAACAAATGCGAGAAACCCCCCCCCCCAAAAGAAAAAAAAAAAAAAAAAAAAAACATCAACAACAACAAAAAAACAACAACAACAACTAAATACTCTCATTTTATCTTTATTTAACAATTGCAGATAATTTCTCTTGAATATTTTTGTGTCCCATTGATTGTTTTTGCTCCTTGTACAGTAACCTAGCCTATACATGCAACTGTCATCTAATTATTTGTCTTTGGTATCATTTCAATTCTAACCATCAAAATGTAAATTCTTCCATATTCCCACCTCTTCATATTTCTTCTCTCTCTTTCAATCCTACTGAAGTATTTAATTAAATTATATGCACATCAAAACTGCACAATATCAAACTTAATGCTCATTACTGGCATGCAGATGCTAAGAGGCAAATAAGTTTTGGATATCTTTTCAATTACACCTACTCCAAAGGTATATACATGTATGGGTTTCTAGGTATGAAGTTTATCCCATTATAATGTTCTGTACAAATACTTTTCTAAATATACTATTCCACGTCTGTCATGATAATATTTGCTCCCCTATATTTTCTACCATCTCCCCTTGGAATCTCTTATTACTGGTCAGTGAAGTGACCCTGAGTGTCTGGTCATTCACTGGTCATTGGGATGATCTTCAAGGCAAAACCTGGAGTTGATTTCAGGGAGATAACAATCCAAGAATGTTACCAGAAATCTAATCATTCTCACATTTTCTCCACATGATCACACATTTTTTTTCTCATGAGAGGTTTTATTTGACATCCATGCCTTCTGATGGTAGATCTATTTCAGTGTTATCCAAATCTTCTTTCAGAAAGAGAGACAGAGGTAGAAAGAGAGGGGATGGAGAGAGATTTGTAGATAATTGGGGGGGGGGGGGGGGGGAGCGGGGGAGGCAAACCATATGTATTATGAAAATATCAAACATATAAAACACAGATTATACTTTGTATTGATTGACTGAGCCTCACCCTCATGAAATTGGTGTATAATCTTGTATTAATGAAAGTGGAATTTCATTCGTTTTTGTATGCCTATACCAAATAATCTTTCAAAAAGCAGTAATTAAAGTCAAATTTTTATGCGAGTGGTGTCAATATTCAACGAATCTTGATCCTTGATTAGCTCATAGATAATATGAATTATTCAGTGCAAAGCTGTAGTGCATTATTTATTTGGGCATATTGCTTATCAGGACAACTACCCCTGGATAATGACCCCTCCCTTTGACAACTAACCCCCAAGAAATATGGTTAGTGTTACATTTTATTTTGTTTTGTTGATCTGCTCTTCATTGATAAACCTGTCACTGATAATAATATTTTGAAGGGCATGTTTGTATTTTATAGATACACCTAGATATTCCTGCTCTGAAAATATCAAATCTTTTGTACAAAAGTATTGTAGTCATTTTAAATGTAATTATTTGTATTTAAAGTATGATGGTCATTCAAGCAAAATTATAATTTTTAAAACTCATTTGACTTGTAAATAAATGTTACAGAAATATTAAAATTTACTTATTTGAATTATTAATGACATTTAATAATTAATGAATTAGGCCTACATTAAATTGAATGTTAATTATAATTATCGCTTTCACATCTCTTGTCTTCTGTTGATCATAAGAAGTGATTTTTTTTTATAAATTTCTTCTTGACCATGATCACTACAATTTCTATTCGTACTAACCAGAAATAATATTCCCATTCCCCAAGTACCTGTGACTCCAAACTCGACTCTCCATAAACCAAATTCAGTTGTGACACCGCCTTTGGAGTACAGTATAAACATATTCATTGTACGATTAATGTTAAATCCAAATAATTTATGATTCCATGAAGTTGTGTTATCAGATAAAAGATGCTATGAAACAGAGACGTTGTAAGGCGCGCAGACAATTGATTATTGACATGGAGAGATGATTTGAACACCGGTAAAGATAAGAGATGACCTAAAACGAGACACCATGGAGCTTCCTTGTGTCAATATAGATTCAGTATTGTTGATGAACGGTATATGACGGCAAACAAAGGCAAATTGTAGAAAATTGTTTGGAAGTGAGCTTATCAAGCAAGAGATAGAAATGACAATAAATTCCCTTGTGTGTGATGAATAGCATACCAAAGTAGGATGATCACTTGTTTGGTGATTAACATGTGCTAGATCTGAGGATCGTATTTTGACTTTATTTCCTAAGAAAAAGAAGCATTGTGCTAGTCTTCAGTTTCCAGACACTTGTACTGTCACACATGGCCTGTAAATAATGTGGAATATTGTGAAGTTTTTATACATCGAGCATGTGGGAAGATATATAGCTATCATACTTGCAACAGGGTTCCCAGCCCATCAGGGAAATCAGGGAAAATTATTTTAATTTTTTCCAGTCAGGGAAATGTCAAGGAATTTGATAATAATGCTTCATAATCAGGGAAAAGTCAGGGAATTTTGATTGGCCCAAAAATCGAAAGTTCTGCAGTCAGTCAGACTAGTGTTTGATACTGCGAATAGTTCACGTCGACAACGCGAAACTAGAAATGGGTTTAAATAATTATCAGGGAATTTTTAGATTTCATCAGGGAAAAATCAGGGAATTTTGTTTTCTTGAAATGCTGGGAACCCTGTTGCAAGATGGAGAAGTTGAAATAGATTCAGGTACAGGTCTACATTTTCTGGGGGAAAAAGGTAAAGAGGTAATGGGAAGGGGCTAGGGGAGCAGAGAGGAAGAGAGAACAAACAAGAAGCAAAAAAAAAAAATAAATAAATAAATAAATAAATGAATAAAATAATAAAAAAGGAAGAAAGAAAGACAGAAAGACAAAAGAAGTAATCAAGAGAAGGGGCAGATGCAGGAGACAAAAATAGTGAGAAAACATTATAATGAATTAATAATGTGTTTTCTTACAAAATAAACATACAGTTAAAGTTTCTAAAGGTATTGCAACTTTATTGAAGTACATATAAACTATAGTATGACTAAGAAATTATAAATACATCAAATAATACTAAACTATTTATGTGAGGGGGCAGGGATGTGAAAGACCAAATTTGTCAATAAAAGGTGTGGTTGTAGCAAGTATTCATGTATCATATTCTTTATTGCAAGACAACATTGCTTTTTATTATCCTTATAGGCCGATGGGTATTACCACCATAGCAAACCCCACCACACATGCACAGATAGTTCAAAACTTTGACAGACTAGCAACCAGAAATGTATGCCGTTTGACTTTTAATCTCATTATTTCATCATTTTATGTTGAGTGATAACATGAGATAACAAGTAGATGTCATGTTTGTTCTATGGATGATACATGTATGAGATATCTTATGAATTCCAACACCAATACCTCCTCCTCCTCATCCATACATGTTTGCATTTGAGGAGCTTAATTCCAAAAGGTGGTAATTCCATTTTTCATGAAATTTGACTTATTGATATCTGATCATTGTTCAGGCTCATACCATCTTTGAACAAAAATTCAAAGCTAAATGTTGAGAGCAATAACCAAATGCACCTTTAATATCACTTTTCCATAGAAGCATGTCCAGAATTTTGCAAACAAACCCCTTTTTTGGAAGTACATGTAAACAAAAAAAAGTGGAATTAGCCCCTTTTGGAAATTGAAGTTGTTATTTGTTGAGAGCGAGGAGGATACTAACTCTGTATAATGCTGCGGTCATAACTCGCCGTACCTTCGACGTGCAACTCCCTATAATGGATTTCGTAGAAAATTCATGCAGTGCACGTACCCTGCAGGCACGTTGCTGCAGGCACGTTGCATGCACAACGTGCAAGTTTTTACAATATACCCTTACTACAGTAACGCAGGAATCACAGAAATTGACCCACGACGGCTGCATGCAATGCAAGCTACGTTGCATGCACTTGCCCCGTAGCCTACGGTGAGTTGTGACCGCCCCTTTAGATCATACAAGTTCATAATGATTCTCAGCAGACTATTCTGGTTTCATATCTTTCAGGAAGTAATTTAAACTATCCTTGTGAATGATAAATACATCTTTTAACCCTTTGCATGGCATATTAATTTTAATACAAAAATATTGTTCTCTATTTACTTTTAAAAATGATATGAAAAGTGTCTTTTAAAGCATGAATCCTGGAAATAACTCCACAAACTCAATGAAGGAGTGTGTATTATTTCAAATCTTTCAGCACCAGCACTGACAAAATTTTTTTTTTATTACAATTGTAGGCCCTCCTATAGTTTTAGTTGGTACAATTATGACTAACATCAAATGTAGCATGCAAGCAGTTACATATTAAAGAGATTAAAGTAATTTCTTAAAATATGATTACGAAAGGATTAAACATATCTTCATTTGACTTCAATGTACCACTAATGTCATATCCTTGGATACTCATTTAGGCATGCATGCCATCGGACAGATTGATTGATTGAGAAATGATTTCCCTTTCATAAAAGTTGTGCGAACAATAATGAGTTTTGTTTGAGAATAAACAATAATGAATGAGATATTTTCTCAAGACAAATCTTGGAAATTTATGCTGTCAATCATTTCATGGATAATTTATGTGATTATCTAGCACTGAAAAGGATAAGAATTTACTTCCCTGTTGTTGTATTACACTAGATATTTTCAAGATACATCTTCATAACTTGTATTTTGTCAATCTTTTTAAAGAGACCAACCTAGCTGATTGTTGAAATATAATAATGTGTTATCTCTCATTGTGAACAGATTAACATCGAAAGGTCATAATTATCATCCATTTCTTGAAGAAGAAAAAAATAGTATGTTAAATAAGAATAATTTTAGTTGCATGTTAAGATCACCAATCAAAATTGACATTTGTCTTTATATAAGCAGCCATCATTAATTAGCACTGCAGTATGATTTTGTCACCATACATTGTGTATGTGAGTTTCATACTTGTCTTCTATTCAATGAAGTATCTGACTGAATATAGATAGACAGAGATTCAGAAAGTAATTTAAAAAAAATGACTATATGACATAAAAGATGTGTTCTCAAGAAAGAATTATAAGAAGATACTTTGGATGGTGAATTTGTGAGAGAGGGAGGATCAGAAGGGTTGTACTTTTGTAAGGTGTTTTTTTTAAAGATTTTTCATTTACTCCAAAATGAAGTTGGAAGTAGAAATTGATTTTTGAAGACAATAGGAGTTGATAAAGTAGAGAAACAAATGAACCTCAAAAGTAGGAAAGGAAGTGAAGAAGAGAGGCAAAGGAGAGATAAAAAAAAGAATCTTGAGTATTAAAGATAGAGGATATGAAAAAGAATTTTAATAAGTGTCTATAACCAGTCTGATCTGAGCATTAATTCTCAATGCATCCCTAACAGCAATAGCATGACAGATATTGTCACCGAGGTCCCTCACCGATTGCCATTTGACACGACATGTAATGAACTCTGGGTGCAAAATGAGATCATCTGCCAACTGTTCATCTCCACGAAGGGTCATAGGTCAAGAGGAGATTATCTCACGGAGAGAGTGCCATATTTATTATCCTGTCCTCGTATTTCATGGAAATTCTGTTGCCAAGGTGATTTATAGGAAAGTGCAGTTTTCTATATGGTCAGCCACTTGCCGGGCTTGAATTGATGGATTTAGTTTCTTTTATTTTGAAGGTGACATTATGAGGATTTTTGTTAAGAGAGTAGGATAGAAAAAAAGAAATGAAGGATGGTTTAATAGGAATTATAATTAATTGTGAGGAGTAAATTAAATATTGACTTACAGCAAGAGATAGAGAGAGAGAGAGAGAGAGGAGAGAGAGGTAAACAGAAGAGAGGGGGGGGGCAGTGGAAGCAAGAGATGGTAAGAGAAAAAAGAGAGATCAACACTGGATAGACAGAGAGATGGCAAAGAAAAGAAAGAGGGACAAGGATAGAGAAAGAGAGAGACAGAGAGAGAGAGAGAGAGAGAGAGAGAGAGAGAGAGATAGAGAGACGGGGGGGGGGGGGGGGGGGAGGGGAGAAAAAAGAGTGCAGGGCAATCCTAGGATTGAGAGGGTTTGTGCACAGACAGCATACATAAGAAAGTGAAGTGCATGTACTTCATGTAATTAAGTAATATTTATTCTAAATAATTAGCAATCTAGTCTTTGTTCCAGCAGAAAAGCAGAATAATATTTTTTTCAAATATTCAACGTGAACTTTTACATGGGTCACTCACTACCTCATACAAAGTTGTTGAATGGCATCCTTTAACTTCAAAAGGGGGAAAATATGATTTGGAATCGAATGACAGATTATATTTGTAAACTGCACAAGTTTTGGATGTTTACCCCAAAAGTACAAGTGCTCTTCAAAAACTGGCATTTATTGAGAAAAATCTGGGTCTGCTCAATAGTTGGGTTTCCCCTTCAAACAATTTGGTGATAAGTGGTTCGAAATTCTGAAGAAGAAAAAAAATCAATGAGACAGTAAAACTGTTATGAATACTTGATGTTTACAAGTGGGGCAGCAGTAGCAGCAGCATGCCCAAGCACTCAGCGTTCTAGCCAGCCAGGGAGTCGGGCAGAGCACACTGTCGCTGGTAGCCTCAGAGTAGCTGGGGGATTTGGAAGGGGATGCGGGGTATACGAGTAGAATAGCAGTTAGAGAGGGAGAGAAGAGAGAAAAAACAGTTTAGTACTTCAAATTATCATTGATCAAGCTCCTAATTGTTTGCTGAGAAAACATGGCATATTGGGGGACCAGTCGGGATGAGGGGACAAAGGAAAGATCTAGTTCGCCGGCTTCATCGTCGCAGTCACGCTCCCAAATAACTGTTCCTATCACCTGTCTCCCTGGCTTGTCTCTGTTGTGTCTCCTGCCTGCTAGTCCACCCAGAGCTTCCCCATAACTGATCGCTGGAAAAACGGTCCATCTAGCAGCTGACTTTGTAGCTTAGTCCAATGTTTGTTTGTCTCGTTTCCGTGGCATATTTTATTATTGCTCAGACATTCTGTGATTGGAGCAGTTTGAATCTTCCTCCTGCTTCCCCCTCCCCCTCCCCCTCCCCCTACCTCACTCCCCCCTCTCCTCTTGCTTTTTCCCTATTAACCATCTTGCCTTTAAATACAATATAGAAGCGATCTTGGTTTATTTAGTTATCCTTATAGTTATATTGTGATGCCAATTATTTTTAATCTCTCTCCTTAAATCTTGAAGACTCTTTCAGTTTTAAGCTTATGTGCAAGTCAGGGTCAAATGATAATTAATTTGTACTTCTGTTTTGTTCAAAATGTTTAATCCTTTTTGATTAAAATATAGCCCCTATTGTGTACCTGGATTTGTTTTTGCAATTTCAATGTATATAATAGATGAGACAAATAATGTTATTTTATGTCCATACTACTAGGGATATATCTGTTTTTTGTTTGTTTTTTGTTTGTTGTTGTTTGGTTTACCGTGCAGATGATAAAATGATTCAAGTTCATTTCTAAATTAATAGTGTTTATACAATGTGTTTAAAAAGATTGCAGGATGTTTTAGTAAGTTGAGTAATTGTGAGGGTTTTTTTAAAAAGAAATACATGTGCTGTATGTATGCCAGTTTCTTCAGGTATTCACTGTAAAATTACAAAAGAAGGTAGAAAAGAAGGGGTGGATATAAATTTGAATAGACAAATAGAAAGAATCAGCAGAACAGGGAAGGAGAATGGAGGAGAAAATGCAAGAGACAGACAGAAAGACAGACAAAGTTACATAACAGGAGGATGGAGGAGTGAGAGTACAAAAAGAACTGAGCAGGATATATCAATATTTATGAAAAATGAAATGAAGGAGGGAGCTTGAGGGAGGGTGCCAATTTGAGGGTAATATAATAATGTAGCAATTCTTATATAGCGCATTATACCTTTGATAAAGGTCTCAATACGCGTTCATGAAAAAGAGGAAGAGACAAAGAGAAAGCAGAAGGGATCAAAAACCATGACTAACAATTAAAAAGATAGTCTTCAGAGAAGACTTGAATTTTCCGACTGTTTCTTCATTCCTTACATTTTCTGGAATATTATTCCACAACTCTGGGGCAGCATGTTCAAAACTTCGTTTACCATAATTGTTTGTTTTTGCCAATGGAACAACATACATATTCTTTTGTGATGATCGTATGGTTCTAACTGGTTGATATTTTGTAATTAATTCAGAAAGATATAATGGAGCCATATTGTTGGTACAAAGGTGTATGAGTAAAAGGATCTTAAAAGAAATGTGCAATTTAACAGGTAATCAATGCAAGAAACTCAAGACCGGAGATATTGATTCATGTCTTTTTGTTCTTGTCACCATCCTGGCAGCAGAATTTTGAATGACCTGAAGTTTCTGAGGGTGTGCCAAGAAAAGAGGCTAAGGTGGGGAGGGGGGGGGGGTTTTGTAGTTGAGTATGGAGGGGTAGTTGAGAGAGGAGGGGTAGTTGAGAGGGGCAGGGAAGGGGTAGGAGATAGGGGCAGGGAAGGGGTAGCAGATAGGGGGCTCGATAAACCTGTGATTGGTTTGTTCCTGTGAGATGAAAAATCAACATACGCAAATGAGGGAAGGAGAGAAGGATAATATAAGACAAAAATATAAATATCAACCACCACAGGTAATATAAAGAGGAGATTGATGACATTTAGTAGCAGGAAAATAAGGAAAGATCAAAATCAAGCCTCATCTGTGCCCTAATGCTTCAGCTAAAACCGTTGCAAGTGGGAGTTTTTCTATTTGACTATCTTTTTCTATGTCATAGAAATAAATGGGTTATTTGAGTTCAGGCCGGGGCAGACTTAGGGAGAGCGATACCTCCACAATGGAGGATGATATGATATGAATCACCGCCTCTTCTGTCAAAAATACTCCTTCAATTTCTGTTCTATTCAATTTGTAATCGCAGCAAAATTAATCTCACTTGAAAACCTTTGCTACTGCGGACAATAGCATCTTCCTGTTTTCGCTGCACCGCAACTATCTTGCGGCTATCATATCCAACGTTGGTGCAAGGGTAGAAAGAGAATCAGTTTGGGCCAATCCACCTGGTCAAAACACCCGCTAGGGCATGCCTCTATTCTGATCGGTTTCCAATGTTATTATATCATAGTTAGCTGATACCTGCATTTTCTTTAAATCGTCATTGTGACAATTAGCTCATTGGTGGTGTCAAGAGGGTGTTTGCCTGTGTGATTAGTGCAACAAATCGTCGCTGCTTTCACGAACCGGCACAACCGAACGCGCACCGCGAAAAGTACATTCTGAGATAAACGCGTTTGAAGTTTAGCCCATTTTCAATCCCTCAGAAATATGTCTATGTAATACTTTTACTCATAAAATACATATCAATTTCAAGGAAATTTTCTGTAGTTTCTAATCAATCAAATTATTTAGTTTAATGACAATTATTTTTTTCTTGACATTTCTCTCTCTCTCTCTCTCCTGTCTTCACAAGGAAATCTTTGTCTCTCTTTTCTTCAGGGGATGGGAATGTCCTAGGTATTTATGGAACAACTTAAGCTTTGAATAAAGATACAAATCTTAAAAAAAATAATTACAATGATTAAAAAAGTGCCAATTATAACGGGATCAGAAGAGCGATTAAAAAAAAATGTCTTACTGCGATATCATGTTAAATAAAATATGTTCAAACTCCTCGATAATAATCATTTTCTCTGAATCAATCTATTTACATATTATGAAATTTAAATTGATTGATTGAATAATACATTTCACATGGCATATATAAGAATATCAGCATTCCTCTAAACACAATCAATAAAAATCAGTTAGGCCTACAACGTGTAATAAAAAAGTAATGGAGACTAACATCAATGTGGATACATGTGATCATATTCAATTTATAGCCTACCATTTCTTTATTTCATCCTTTTTGTCTCTGACGAAGATTCTGCTAGGATTGAAAGCTCAGGCTCTCTTTTATTTAATTGTACTCCTTTATTGGATAAGCAGTTTCAGCAGTTCTTTCTTAGTTATTTTAGGGCAAGTCCACGCTATTTGTTCCAAGATTGGTGATTATTGCACTTTTTGACCATTTTTTGTGTCAAGTGTTTCAGTAGGTTTGTAAAGCTATACATAATGTGTCATATATCCCCATAAGGCCAAAAAAAAAAATTGTTTGGTTGTCCTCGACCACACCCTCTCGGAAAACGGCCCGACCCGACCAACTCTTTTTTTTTTTTTTTTTTTTTTTTTTCACCCCAAACGCCGAAAATAACAGCTCATATTTATTTGTATATATTTTTTCTAAAACAGTATTATAACATGTGTTATTTTTCCATGCAGTCCCATTTTACATAACTCAATAAAACGTAAAAGTGATCTAAAAAATGAAAGTCATCTGTTTCTTTGTTTTTTTCTTTGTTTTTCAATGGGAGGAAAGAAAAAAAAAAAAAAAAAAAAAAAAAACCCGACCACGACCGACCCGATTTTTGAAACAAGGCATTCATTGGACAACCAAAACAATTTTTTTTTTGTGGCCTAAAGGGTATGAAATGAACTTAATACAAATAGGTCACAAACTCATTTCAAGATCATATGACGTCACAATGCTCATTAATATTCATGAAAATAATGAAATGCATTAAAAACGCTATTTTCAACATTTAAAAAAAAGAGGTTTGTCATAGGAGTACAACCAAATAGTATGTATATTTTCTTTTTCTATATTTTTTTTGGCTAATTCTAGTGAAAATATCACGAAACTAGCATATATATAGCTTTCCACATTTTTATTCAGGTCTCAGAAGTAGTCTCATAAAGTTACTGAGCTGAATGTAAAATCATGCATATTTAATACTCACTCTCCACTTTTAGAAATGAAACAAATAAAAGTGTTTTTTTTTTTTACATTTGTGTTTTGATTATGTTTCTTTTGTTTTATCAGAGAGATTTGTTTAACAAAAAGATGTTGCTACGCCTTGGCTACACCAATTGTTTAATGAAAAATATTATAGGGAATAATTGCCCCGTTTGTTACCTGTCCCGTGTGTTACCTGACATATTCTTTTAAAACTTGACCTTGCCAAAAAACTCTAAGTGTATTAACATTGAAATATTTCCTTACATTGTTTATTACATTTATAAGAGGATAAGAGTATGCAAGTTAAGATCTACTTTTGAAATTCAGAGTTATATTTTGAACAAAGACAAAATTTGAAAACACCATTTTCCTCTGGTTCCGTTCGTTACCGACGAATACATGATCATGAATTAATTGTGAATTGAGTTAATTCAACATATTTTTTATGTTTTGTTGAAAATTATTAGTACCTTAAAAATATACCAAAGGATTAAGATTTAATTTAAGATTTTCAAACAAGACCTATTTTGGCTCTGAATGTCCCGTTTGTTACCGTGTAAAATAGCTTGGACTTGCCCTTTATTTATTATTATTATTATTTAGGGCATTAATTATATCCTGTCTTATATTACCAGTCTATTGTAATTATACCCATAACATTTGCACTGAAAGTTCATCTAATTATAACTATTAATCAAATATATCTAATCTGACTTGTAGGTAAAAAAAAAAAAAAAATGAATAAAAAACAGTATCATCTAAAATCAATCAGATTAATTTCTGAATACTATTTATATCATTAAATTATAAGTATGGTACATGTTAGCTAAGTGGTAAATTAATGATTTATATGTATATTGTTCAAGTTTAAGAATGTCTAAATAACTGATATTTTTAATTTCATCTTTTTGGGGTCATTTAGCCGATTGATATAAACTATGATTTCTCGTCTTTTATATAATTATGTTTAGTGGTGTGGACGTTTGATGGCGGGGGGGGGGGGGGGGGGGGTAACAAATGTGATCACATTCAAACTTCAATATCAGATTGATTGCCTTACATAATCCTATTCCATTCCCATTGTATAAAATGCGAAAATGCAATCAAAGAGACTCAAAATTCTCAGTTCAGATGATTGTAATGTCTTCATGAGGACGAGCTTTTAATTGAATCATATTTTCCAAAACAAATGATGCCATGTTTATCAGTTTAATTTGAACAAGGTGTAATTGGTAACATTTTAAGTAGACTCACAGCATACAAATTACCGGACCCGAATCCAAAGTGGGGTGCATGGGGAAAGAGGGATGTGGCCCGCTCCTCCCCCCCCCCACCCTCTCCATAAACTTTATTATACGCTGTATGATGCTCATAAAGATCATTTTGCGTGCGTTCCCGCCGTATATAAATTTGTTCCGGCTTATATAATTGTTTGTTTGTCTATATAGTTACCATTAACAACCTTGTCTTTAAAAGCAAGATTTATGGGAAAATTATGATAATTAAGGTTTTTCCCCCCTTTGTTTTTACATTGAAGGTTAGAAAAAATATTACAATTTTCACCAATCTAACTTTTTACTTCAACCCCTCCTCTAGACAAGAGACAAAATCCTATGAACTCAAACCTTGATTTAACGTAAAGAACAATAACAACCCTACATTAATTTTCAAAACGTGTTTCGCAACGGTATAGGACTGAGGGGGCCTTAGTTAGCCGGGTTAACAAAAAAGAGCCCCCAAAATGAGAAGGACAAAAATATGCACTGATAAATGGGCATTTAGGTGTTCAAAAGTTGTTTTATTGTTCATTCCCCGGCAATGGTTGGGGAACGTATAAGATATCGTCATGATCTCGAAAAGTGAAAGCGGGGATTGACGATTTCAAGAAATTAAAGCCGGAGCAAAAAGATGTTTCTAGAGAGAGAGAAAAAAAAAATCCAACATTCTGGCAAACAGTATACCCTGTAATTGCCTTTACCATCAACATGTGTGTACAGTGTGGACATATCTCGTTCACGGCATGTCCCAAAACCTAATTGCTAAGTAAGTCCCAGTAAAAGACAAAACTAATAAAATAACACTCGAGCCCAAAGACTTTCTAATTGTCAATACCTCTATATATCCAGCGTTAGAAGGAAAATGTTCTCCGAGTACATACGTAGCATGGGACGCATAACCTGCGGGACAGTGGCGAAATTGAAAGGGAAAATCTGAAAAGGAATTATTTTTGGAAAGTTTGTATTTTTGGCCGCGTAACCTGAAAAAGAAACAACAAACAGAACAATACAAAACAAACAAAACTTGGGATGATAACAAACGATGATGTTCGGCACTAACCGTGATTCTTAAAACTACCGTAATATTCCAATTAGCTATATTAATCGTCGCAATAAACATCAATTCATGAATTCAAATATTCAAGTACACAGTGTATCTAAATTAATCATTTCTATGTCACACGGGGCATATCAAATTTTCAGCTGAGTGCGAAAAGAAATCTTTTAACACAACGAGAGTAAGGCCATTTTTAATGGGGTTAGACGTGAGTTATATGAATCGCTTATATCATCTTCATTGAAGAAAAAAAATGTTGGTACGTAACGTACCAGTTAGGCCTACTTTAGTTTTTTATCCTCCTCTTTTCGAATGGCGGCACGAAAACTTATCGCACAATACAAATCAAAAGTAACTTTTGTATCTAGAAATTAATTTAGTTTGCCATACTGATAGCTGGAAAACAGATTGAGACAAAAATGCGATAGGTGGGTGTTTATACGTCTTTTATAAACACTAATCCTTCAAATGCGGGCAATGTGCACCGCGGATTGTTATCCCTGGTGGCGAATTTGGTGGCGATTTTGTAACACTGACATCGATCTTTTTGGAAATTGTGTCAATGGTTTTGGGACTTCGGAACTGCTTCCCCGGCTGCATTAAATTAAATATAAAGAAATTGACAAAGGGAACAGACCGGACGCCCGCCCCGTCGTGCAGACAAAGAGATGACAACGAAATATCTTTGAGAGAGAGAGAGACATACGTAAGAGAGCTGAGTAAGAGAGTGAGGAGCGAGAGAGAGGAAGGAGAAGAAGGAAGCAGTTCAGCTCGTATAGCAAACTTTAGAATTGTGTTAGCAACAGGATGCGAATAAAGCACTTATTCAGCATTTCAAAAATAGAACGTATTTGTATACAACACGAAAAACCAAAGGCATAAATATATAGGTAATGTTGAAAATACGAATGAATATATCTCAAGGCTCGAGAAAATAGCATAAGAATCAATAGGCAACGGATAGGCTACTTGCAAAGGAAAGCTCATTGTGGCGTAGAAACGCGAATGTGAATAACCATTGTGACAGTAGTGCGCGCGCTGTTGCGTGTATTGCAACGCAATTGTGACGTACTCATCGGCCGTTCGTGTAAATAAATTTAGCGGCGTTTTGGTAAACGGCACAACTCGGCGTCGCCGGTTTTCGTGAAAGCAAAGATTTGTCATTTTCCGCACACATGGTGGTCCGTTTTGTGGTTTATGTTACCATATCGGAAAACCTAAAGGCGTTTTTGGAGGCTGAAATTTTGTGACAATGAAAAGCTTGTTGCATTCTACTGAGATCAATAAAAAATGTAAACAAATAGAAAACTACATTTTGACGGATTTTGGGGGCTTGTGCCGGTTCGTGAAAGCAGCGACGAAATATAGGAAGGGGAAGGAAAAAAGACTTCTATTTTGTTGGAGATATTAAGATCTTTCTTTGGAATCACACCTAAATTTCTCTTCTGCTATCTATGTAGATGCAGCATCCTCTTACTATCTTTCTCGCTATCAAATCCAAGAGTTTACTCAAATAATCCCATGAAGTTTGCTGAGATAATCCCTCTGACATCTTTTGCCTCATCCAAGCTTTCCACCTAAACAGTATTGCCCTCTCTTTTTCTTCGGTTCGTCTGCATAAGGGATTCTAGGATAGAGACCCTATTCAATAAAAGAGGATTCCACCCTACTAATAGTTTGACAAATATAAACATTTGCGCTTTCCTCTGAAACACCTACCACCTACTTACCTACCTGGTGACTTCTAGAGCGATGCTCAGATTGGCTAGGGAGGGGGAGGGGGAGGGGGGGGGCAAGAGGAGGAATGATTTTATAGGAGAGAGGAAGGGGAAGGGGGTAATGATTGAGAAGGAGATAGAGCTGTCAAAATAGATAGATTCACAATTTCGCAATGATGATTTGGGAGGAAGATAATGTAATTTCAAGCAGGTATATGATGGTAGACGGAGAAAGAAGGGTAGAAGAGGGGGTGAGGTTGCTTGAGGTGATGTTCGGATGTTCAGGTATTATTTGAAATAGACCCAGCCATTCAATTCCATAAAGAGAAAGAGAGCAAAGATAATATCATGATAATGTGTCAGTTTCACAAACTTGCATAATTAAATGCAATGCATAAGCTTGTGGACGTGCTTCATTTAAAAAAAAAAAAATAGATGACGATGTTTACTTGCATCCATTGCAATGTACAGTATATTACTATTATTTAACAAGCAAAATCACACTGAACAGAGTCAGTTTGACACCGAAAGGTATTTAATGAACTTTAAACATTTAAAGTATTAGATTATAAAATGAAAGTGGAAGAAAGACAAACTTAAATGTACCACCACAGTGGTGGCATATCCCCATGCTCTAACATCTGCTTTATGTAGAGCGTAATCCAGAAAGCTCCTATTGGCCTGACTGGTAGAAACCAACAAGACACTTGTTTGTTTTGGAGAACAAAAGACCCTGTCATCATCCTTTTCTTCTCTTCTTTGATTTCTCACTCAATCTTAGCTAGAAGCGGAAATATTGACAATTCTGATCATCCGCCTATAAAGAGGCTAGTCTTGTCTTTGTGAAGTTTAAGAATAGAAAGGGTTGTATAGGAAAGAGACAGTCTTCTTATATGCTTTTCAGACTGCAGTTAAAATCCTTAACCCCAGGAAATAGGTAGGGCTAAGGGGGGGCCTTAGTACCACCTATTTCCTG
>CALNVZ010003431.1:26969199-27002626 GCA_940671915.1 Paracentrotus lividus | reverse complement strand
GAAGGTGATATCATGTCACCTGCATTTTATAGATTATGTAACTCATTAATACTATAGTAAGTAAGGATATTTACCATTAGATGAGAGTTTATCTCCTGCAATCTGATATTATTTGCTGCCCTCTCTAGTTGTATATCAACAAGATAGAAGATGAATCCATTATGATTATCTTGTGGAAAAGAGTTGACTAAACATTTTACAAGTTGTGAATGGTATGACTTCCAAATATTGTCAAGTAGGGCTTTTTTATGCTGAATTTTAAAGTTATTTTTAAGTGTTTTATTCAAAATTATGTTCCTTTACACAGAATCGCACATGATATTGTGAGTAACAAACAAAAAATTCAATTTATAACTGTACAACAAAACTTCATTTCAATGTCATTTTCTAGATTAATGAGTTGTTGAACTTTATATCACTTAAAACCCATATGGATGAAAAGGACTTCACTTTCTGCATTACAGTATTAAAAATTTGGAGTGTTAACATAGTTTTTAAAAACTGATCTTGTTGTTTGTTATTATTTACTAATGACTTGTCTATATTTTGATGATATGATTCACAAAAACAAACTCATTGGAAACATACCACACAAAAAGTTGAAAAATGTTGTGATGTAACATAGTTAAAACTGATCTTGTTGTTTGTTATATACTAATAGTTCTATATTGATTTTATGATTCAACAAACACTCATTGAAACATACACACACAAAAAGCTGAAAACTTTATTCAGCTACAAGAAATAATGGTGAAATTTCTGCATTTTTGAGAAATTTTACAATTATGGACATATTAATGTTCTTCACAGTATTAAAATT
Source organism: Paracentrotus lividus (assembly GCA_940671915.1). Classification (NCBI taxonomy): domain Eukaryota; kingdom Metazoa; phylum Echinodermata; class Echinoidea; order Camarodonta; family Echinidae; genus Paracentrotus; species Paracentrotus lividus. Next base: position 27,001,806 of record CALNVZ010003431.1, on the reverse strand, counting down.
CTGAATCGTTTGTTATGGTTCCGACATTCATTTCTTCACAGGAGGTCTGTAATCATACATTTTTCAGAGTTTGTTTGATAATGTCCCTTTGCCTTCCTAAATTTTGTGATACAAGTTAAAAGAAAGCCGAGAGTGTGTCTGGAATAACAAGGCGATTGAAGAAAGTGGTAGTCATTCAGTACTTAACCAAGTGAACAACAATTCAATCAACGTTTGAATCACATTGATTCAGAATTCAAAAACAATTTCTGTATGCCCCTCGGCCGAGATACAAGCTGTTATTCTATTGTCAACTTGATCTTTCCCAATATACCTTCTAGTTATGACACATAGCCACAAATCCCCAAGAATTCAACAATAACGAAAGCCTTGGCGGGAGGAAGTAATAGCGCACTTCTTGATGAATCTGAAAAGAGATCAAGCATGATAGTAAATACCGAGAATGATAATAACTCAGGACGAAGATGCAGTCGGACTGTAACATGACAAATGTTACAGACGTTTGTCTCCTTTTTGTATACAAGATTTTTTTTGTGGAAAATAATCTCTTGTTGGTATTTCATAGGGATGTACGAATGTGTGTGGCTTTCTACTGTTGACACTGCATGCTTTAGGACTACTTGGTAGATTAAATGGACATTGTTTTCGCTGGAGCTAAAACGATTATATTGAGTGTCAAAGAGAGTGAAGCAATTTGATTGTTTTGGACTTTTGACATCCTGTGGCATCTAAGTTTTTGATTTGTCTTTGTTTGGAGATCCTGACAATTTGAACCCAGTGGTTGTGATCAGAGGGAGATGGTTTAGTAGTTATCCATGACTTGAATCAATGGGCCCTGGTATACATACCCCCCCCCCCATTTGAAAAATGACCCAAAATTTAGGATCAACAGCAAAAGTTTCAATTTGGACCCGCTATGAAAAATCAAGAGCCAAGCAGAAATTACACTGTCATTTTAGTTGTATTCATTTTCTGATGTATTATTAGATGAAGAATGCTTATCTTCAACATGTAGCTCGTTGTAATAGAAGAAATTGTTGTAAATGAAATGACACATAATTTTTAGACTTTGTTACAGTGGGTAAGAATGCTTCCTAAACAGATCTGTAATGAATATATAATATTTTGTTTTCATCCGCACTATAAATGCTTCCTAATTGCCGTCATTACTCTGGCTCCATTATTTGATAAAATCAATTTTAAAATATCCCTTTAGAGAGAAACCATGCCCTCTGGCTATACTGCACTGTTAAATTCATTACCGTTAATGTAAATACGAGATGATTGCAAGCGATTCTTTTTGATAGCGCAGAGCCACACAAATAGGGTTTGGCGATGTGGAAGAAACCAGGCACGTCAATCCAAGACGCAGGAAATAGCCACAAAAAATGAGGATAATCATCGTCGAGTTATTATCACAACTCAGACTGATCCATGCATTCCATTTAGCTTACCCTCGTCCGGCCGATTAAGCGTTTCAAGCGATGGATCTTTGTGAACGATGGGCCACTGCTGCCAAGAGATTCTCAATTTCTCAGTTTGCCTAGTTCTTCCCCTCCTTAATTGAATGTAGACTGATGGTTAATATCATAGCTGCTCTATCTGCAACCATCAATCAAATTGTTTGTATTTATCTGATATTTGTGACACATCTATCATGATCGGGTCAAACATTGTAAGGAGAGGTTCAGGAAGACAATGAGTTAGAATAAGGATACTTCATGTTGATGTAGGTTTGGTGATTGCTCGACGACGAGCTCGCAACCTTTATCGTTGGTAAATATTAGCTTGTTTGACAAAGGACGGAATAGAAGAAAAACAAGTTCATGTCATCACTACATTTCCTCAAGCAGAATAAATGATGGTTTTAGTCTCTGAAAATATGATATGTATTGGAAACTCTGTTATAAATGCTAATTATATTAGTCTGACTGGCAACATAGTTGTCTGCAGAAAGTCTGTGATGAACTTGTATGAAAGATAAAAAGTGTTTACAAAACCAAACTGAATCATCTGTCTTGTTTAAAAATATGTCCAATATTTTGATAGATTATGTATATAATAATCTTTCTATTGCAATAAATAATCTTGTTTTTAAAGCTTAATGTTTGTAATTACATCAACATGTATTTTATTAGATTTAATTATGATTTTAATTAATCCCAGATATAGAAGTTATTGCATAAATCTCATTGGTGGGTGTTTTGGACCCATTAGAAGAGGACTGTACGTGGCAGACAACTATAGGCACAAGAATTAATAAAGAAAAGCAAAATCCTTTCATAATGTTTATAAATGTCTTGTATGCTTTGAATATATGATTAACTTTTAACGCATTCTTGTCTACATAAACTATGATATTGATAACAATCAATGTATTTACCCACGGAAATGATGAATAGGTCTGAAATATGATGTTCCAACTTTTGTTTGTTCTGAAGTTAACCATTTACGTGATTGTGGAGGATTATTGTAATGTTAACAACCTGTTGAAAGTAGAAAGATTTTAAAGTCAAAGTTTTAAAGATAATTGTTAGGGTTGCACTTTGCGATTTGTAGCTAAAATATTATCAGATATGTAGTTTAAAATTCAATAAGCAATTGTGTGTATATCAATTATATCAATGAAATATATTTCTTTTAATGAGAGTAATTAACATCCCCCATGGTCATCTTGTTTTAGGTTTAAAAAAAGAAAAGAAACAATAAAAGTCGTTAACTCTTTGCCTGCCAAATTCGACTATAGTCACAATTGTACTTATTAACTATTAACTATACAATCGTAATTTTCTCTGTAATGGCTGAGCTAAAAGATCTGAAAATCACTGATAATGCTAGGACCATGTCTGCAGCATAATTTCATTTAGTTCATACTAAGCAAATGTTGTTATAATATTTTTAGTAATTAAAGAGAAAAGTCTTCTTTTTTCTGCTTAGAATTAATGTGGCAGGCAAAGAGTTAAGCTTCACAAACCACTTTTTGTTTTGCAGTTGAATGTTTTGTGCCAAATAATTTGATTGATGTTGACATTTATGTAAAGAGAAATAACAAAAAACAAAGCCTCTTGAGAAAAAAACACACATAAGTTTGGCATTATTTGCATGTTAGTAACTAAAATTTTAGTATTAATAAAAAAATAAATGATAAAACTATCCCATTTCAATATCTAGGCAAAAAAGTGCATTTTCAAAACAAACACCAGCTAGACCTTATTAGTTAATCCTTTTTTAATTGAATACTGTAATGCAGGTTAATTTTTGATGACACCTTTTCTTTTGTTGCCATGGTAATTGGAGATAGAGGGAATACCTGCAGCTGTTACAGGGGAGTTTTAGAGGAAAATCAATTTTAAGAGAAAGGGAGCAAAAGAAACGACGGGAGATGATAGCTATAGATGACTTAACAAACAATAAGGAGAGGATAGGATATGATTATTTTGAATGAACATTGTCAGCACCGATGTGGGCTCAAGTTTACATCTGGAAGAACAAACACTTAAGAATTAATCTATAATTGTCTACTCTCTCGTACTAGTCATGTCGGTCTATGATCTCAGGCATACCAATAAAATCTACTCCAGATAGACATCAAAATGGGCAAAAAAGTTACCTTATTTAGAATTAACAAGTTGTTGATCGGTGTACAGTTTTTCTAGCCTTTTTAACTGGGGTATACATTGCTCTACTCATGCTTTGCATTCAACTCTAGGTCCTCTACATCTCTGTATCTTTTTTAAATTCATGTTTTAAAATTATACCACCCTTTAAAATATGACTTGTTCTCAGTTTCTCTCTATATATTTATTTATTTATTTTTTTTTATTATTTACAACATTTAATGTTGGAGAATGTTGATAGTTTCCTTAGAAGTTGGTAAGACAACAATCATGCCAAAAGCTGCATTTGAATTAAACTAAGTGTTGTTTTTATATTAACCATATTTTAATTACCACTTCTTGATTTTTAATACAAATTAATGAAAGTGAACTAGCTTAATTACAGTTAAAATGTATGGTTAATGATTGTTCACACACACAACACCAAAAGAGGCCACCTTCTTTTCTTGTAGAAATTAAATTTACCGTGAAAAAAATAAGTTTTCTTATACCATTTCGAAAAAGACCTAAATAGTGCCATTTGTGCTTTTTTTTTTCCTTACTGGAATCATCACTTTGCTAATTAGTTCCTCTTTGTGATGACATCTTTCAAATTTCTCTTCTCAGTGACCTTCTTGGTTTGTTTGCACTCATCACAATTTTTCTAGATCAGTCAAACTCTAAAGTGAGTATGAGAAAGTCAAACATTTGAATTATTGTCTCTAATTAGCTGATTACGATAGTTGAAATTAATCCCATTTCATATGGTGTGTGCTAGGATGACAACCGCATCATATAACCCCAACGGGGTCACTGATGGGGATGGGTAATCGGGAGATGGGGGGGGGGGTTGTTGTTTGCGCTTCGAGTGTCAGCTGTCCAAGCGCAAATATAAGGTGCGTAAACATCACTTCGGTCACAGTCATAGGTTGAAGGATCAAATGATGAATTTGTCTCACTATCTCATCTCGCCCCACCCCTATATACTATCTAATTAACCTATCATTCCATCATCATTAGTGTGAGAGGATCCGATGGTATTTTAGACAAGGTGGGTGGTGGGGGGGGGGCGGGATGGGCATGAAAATACCCTGTGTGTTTGAATAATGAGTCCATAATCATTAAGTGTAGTTTAATTTTGCATGATGAATGTAATTGACAGTAGTAATTGATCTAATTAGTAAAGTAAAGACTTTATTTTTGAAAAGCAATTTTCATTCAATGTCTATTTCTCAAAGCATATGGATTTTAAATAGTATTTTTTTTTTCACTCTGCAGGAATTCAAAATCCTTTTTGATACATATTTTTCTTTGGTAATTGTTCATTTAGGTTTAATGAAATCTTATAAAGATCTAATTAGATTTAACTATTCTCATAAAAAAGAAGCATTTTTTTATTCAGATATTATTAAGAGATACATCTATAAAGTGGGAGTGGTGTGGTCGAGTGGATAAGTCAGCGGACTTACGATCACAAGGTACGCGGTTCGAATCCATCATTTACCTACTAGGCCATCCTTCTGGCAGGTGTCAACCTGCAAATTTGCCCGTACTTGACCCAAGTGAGGTGAATGGCGGTACCGGTAGGAAGAAATTCCTTGAATGCTGTGAGCACCTTTCGGGGTCTAGCTAGCCTTAAGCCGCTGAGGTCATAATTAGTTAACACTATAAGCGCTTAGAAACACCAAAGGTGGATATATGTATTAAGCGCTATATAAATGTAACTATTATTATTATTATTATGAAGAGTCCGGATGAGATGATGTCTCCATGACAACGGATGAAGAAGACGATATTAGCTCATCTCAAGTGGAGGATGCTTGCATCCCATGAAATCACAATATCATCTTCTTGAGAACAAAAATGGTGTTCACTTTCTCTAAAACTGTATGCATTTACACCCTTATGGTTCCAAAAGACAAAATGATTTAAAACTATTCATGCTGGAGAGGTGGTGAGAGTGCATCCAATATTATGTGTTGAGTACCAAACGGTAGTAATTCCTATCGTGTGACAGAACGTTAACGCCCTTCTGGTTCCGAATCAAATGATATTGCAATTTTTGGGATGCATGGTTCTTCCAACTGAGATGAGTTCACATCTTCTTTTTGGGATGCCATCATGGTGACATCATCTCTTCTGTAATCTCTTAACTTACATTATTTCATTACATTTTTGTTCATTGGAAACTTCTGGAGCAAAATTGTTATATGATTCAAGAGAGAGTTACCGATATTTAATTTTTTAATTTTACAACATACACATAAATCATTTGTATTGTACTTCAAATTGTAAGAATACAACAGTAAAACACAACAATTTCAGTAAATATTCAAACAGAAACATAGAAAGTGAAAGTGATTTAAGTTCTCCATTTCAAATGTACTATTGTGAGTGCTCTTTCTTTATAAATTCTTTAGATCAATACATTTCCTTTGACTTTGTGAATTCGCGGATGATACTAATATCACCAGTTGCATCTGAAGTTGGGATCACAGAATATTGCTATCTTTGAAAATACGATGTTGTGAGAATCCTTGAACGCTGTAGATAGTGGGTTTGAAGTCATGGCGAATATAGCCCTTAATCTGCGGGATAGTACACGATACTAACAATGGGGCTGTAAACGCTTTGTTAAACGGGTCGACAATAGGTTAACCTTGGTTCGATTGGTGTTACAAAGTGTGAAGACAAAGCGGGGTTTGCTGATGAGTTGGACTGGGTTAGATGCACTTTGTTATTTAGAGGGTGGTGTCAAGCACGAAAGCTGAAGTTTAAGGGGGTTGCGGCATCAGACGTGTCGGACCTTTCAGTGGTAGGTTATCTTTTATTATGAAGAGAGCTCAAGCATGCTGGAAACAGCTTCTTTTCAAAACTCCGCAAAACCCACACGATTGATTCAAATCACGATTCCGTTGTCCCCCTGTTAGTGCCCCCTCACAGGAGCGAACGTATGCAGGAGTTTTGTTTGTAAGATCCCAACGTTTCACCCATGTCATGATGGGCTGGACCCTTGCTGTGCAAACTAATTTAACTGTTGACAAAAAACTCTTCTGTTTTTGTTTTCTCCTCCCTCTCTCGATGTCTCTCCGGCAGAAGCCCCTCGCTTTAGCGAGAGATGATAATTCTATTGAAGAAAGCGGAGGGGAAGCTTCTGTGCTGGGCTTGTCGAGCATGCATTCTCGTTGGGGAGCCCTCCCTCACTTGGTGTTAGGGTGTGAGAATAAGCGGAGATTAAAGCACACGCCTGTTTAGACAGTGTATAGATACAAGGACGATCGGATGATGAGAAACAAATTTTCATCGCTGTCGTGAATAGGACAAGCTTTTTGACTCACAATGAACGCTAACCCCAAGTATCTGTTAAAACTTTATGATGAAAAATGAAGTTTTTGTGCATGGGTACTAAGCGTAAGTTTGAAGCATGGTGCTTTACACCTATTCAATTCCCGTATTTTTTCCCCTTTTTCTGTGATGAGAAAAAGTGCATGAGTACTTTTTACAATCAATAGAATCATATGGAAGATTCTCATAGTTGAAAGAGACAAAGAATTATTGGAAAGGTCATATCTACATGTGATCTTCTTTCATTTAGTATCAATAACAGTATTTTTTTTTTAAATATGTAGAAATAAATTTATATGAGTATTTGATATTTGTAAGAACATGATAATAATATTAGTTATATAATGATGATGATGTTGATGATGATAATGATAAAAATAAAAATAATATTTATCTATAAAGACTTGCTTCATAATCATAGACTTTATTTCTTTTCCTTTACAGTACTACCATCAAGCGTAAGTGCCGTAGTCTAGTGGTCGTATCACTAGACTGGGAATGCAAAGGTCGTGGGTTCGACTCCCGCACCGGTACTTACGTCCACTCCACCCAGGTCCAAATGGGTACCCGGGAGGATAATTCCATATAAGGCGCCTATAAATGGCTGACTACAAGTATGGAGTTAAATCCAGTGATCGGGGTAATTAATATACTGTAAAGTGCTTTGAGCCACTATGGGAAAAGCGCATTATAAATAATAGGTATTATTATTATTATTACTATCAATATCTGTTTTTGAAAAAAGGTCAAAAACTTAAAGATGGATTGGAAGAACTTTCCACTTGCTCAAGTTGGTGTTTAAAAATATTCAAAGAACACATTGTTACTCTAATTCTGATGTCAGACAATGTCAACTCTCTCTGATCTTGTCTGAAAACGTGTTTAGACCAAAGAATGGGGTCCAAGCAAACAGAAAAATTATTAAACTTGTAAATTTGTAGCCTGCCGTGTACCAGGTAACCTTTCAAAGAAGGCTACGATATGATGGAGAGAGAGATGACGAGAGTAAAGTGGATCGTTTGAAGAAGAATGTGAGGTGAAGATTATTGAATAAAGAGGGCCTGTTGAGAAGAAAGTGGAATATCGGTTCTTAAAGTGGACACTGATTTACCCTAATGGAGTCCCCACCGTTGTCTAACGGAGCAGGGATGGCTTGACTTTTCAGCGTCGCGTTGTTGGAATATAGACGAGTCAGATTGATGTGTTATCACTAAACTGCAAAACCATGTAGACGTGGAATTTATTTACTCTTTTGGACCTGGGGTTTCTGTTTCATTGGTACGTTGTTAAAGATTTAGTCCTGACCTTATAGGAATAAAAATTATTAGTGATGAACCTAAAAAACTGATATTACAATTTAGTGAATTGTTTGCAGTGTTGCACTTTATGGCATTCCTTATCACCTTAATCATATAAAATTATCTTAAATGTATGTTAAAATAAAGTTAGAATATTCTAACTATTATTTCTTTTAAATAATTCCCCCCCCCCCCGTTATATTTATGAAACTTATATTGAGAATGCACCTGTGTGAAATAATAATTAACATAAGCACAAATTTTCATAGAGAGACTATTCTATGATAACTAGTGATACAACAACTCCCATTTTTTCCAGGCAAGTGAGGTTAAAATGTCATGCCAAAAGAGGAGTTGATATTGTATGAAAGCTGTCGTCTTTACGGACTGGTTAACTTGGGATTGTTGGGTGGCAAGATACAGTAGAAGCATCATGTAGAGACACTAAGCATTGGTAATGGCCTCCAATCAGGAGTAATCTCAGAATCGCAGGGATGTGCCCGGCTCGGAATTCCAAAAACGTCACATCTACGCTCTCTCTCCCTCAAAAAGATTGTATCTTAAGATGCATCGTCACTGTAGAGAAAGCATCAAGTGGTGCTGAAAATTGGCGTAAATTATAAAGAGTTCAAGAAAATATTAGACTGGGGTGGGACATACTAGCGTGATACAATAAAGGAGAGAGACAGAGAAGGCGATGGATAAAGAGAGAAGAGCAGAGAGGGTTATGGAATGAAGACGATTTAATTTTCAAATGTTGCTTTTTGCTTGTACAAGCCCTAATAGTTTGGACTAGCAGGGGATGTGATATACCTAGAGAGTATCGCAAAGGGTGTCGCACGGGGGAGGTAGCTGTGCCAAAATTGTGGAATTGAGCTACTGAAATGACTCAGCATGGGTTTAATAGTTTATCTTACTTCATAATTTGTCCTCTTTTATCCAACTACTCTTGAGCTGGAATTGTACTTTACTTTTGAAGACCATTTCTTTTTTAGTGTCTTTACATGCCAAACCTCTGTGTGCGTGATATTTATAGGGCAATGCCAAATTGTAAATGTTGTGGGTTGGCCTGATTGTTCCAACAGTCACTTTTCATGACCAGGAGAGAAATATTGTTTGTTTTTTGAGATCCTATGTTTCGTCTGCATAAAAATCTGCACTCACTTTAATTTGGCAAGTACAATTCATTTAAAATGCCTTTGATTTAACAATAAGCCACAGGAGTTCTTCTAAATTATCGCTAAAAGTCTATGCTCTTTTGTGATGTTATTTGAGGTATGGTTTCTTTGCTGTTTTTGAGTAAATTGGGTATGGAATATCTGTCTTCTAAATTTGGTTTACTTTTTGAAGTACAGTGTAAGTGTGTGCTTGTGATTTGTTTGTTTGGTGGAAATTAATTAATATGTTAACCAGTTGTATACTGAGCCCGCATATATGCGGGATGGTGAAATAGAGACTACCCCTCTTTTCGACCATATATTTCGCTCATTATTGCATTAAGGCACAAAAATAAGGGATGATTCCATTGATTAGATATTGATGATTGTATGGCTATCTTTGTTTCACTTTCAAATTCAAATGATTTTTGGAAACATGATTGACAGACATGCCTCATTGGTCTTTGTAAAAATAACCTCGGTCTTCAACGGGTTAAAGCTATGTTGATTCAGGCAAGAATACACTTGTCTCAATGGACGGTTGATAGAAATTAATTGATTTTCAATTTACTTCAACTAATGCTAATTAGACTGATTAATTATTTATGATTAAAAGGTTAAAGACAATTCAATTGAGGGTATAGAAGTAAATATTTATAAATACCAAGGATAAAGAGGTGGAATGCAACTTTATATAGTAGATACTAGGCCGTTTAAAATTCATGGTGACAAATATACTGTTAGCCTAATGATGTCTTTCGTGTAATTCAATTTGTCTCTCTGCAGCCTGATTATTACATAAACAGTCCAATAAACAACAATAGAATATTAAAAGTCTATGATTTCAACATCTTTTCCCAATAGTAACATATTTGATTGTGTACATGTATATGACAGATATTCTATTTTAAATGTAATAAGATACATCATTGTTGAAAATTTGAGTAAACAAGCTATTAAAATGAAGCAACTAGGGTATCATTACAATAATTATGTTTGATTGGAGCTCTGGACAAACCAACATGCAAATTGTTCTATGGCTAAGGTTTATAGAGACAGTGTTTGGTTCGCAGCTGAGTTTTGATAAGTTCACCCCAAATCATAAATCATTCTCCCTCTGCATTCGTACATGCCCCGAGGGAACGAAAATATATTAACTGTTTGTCGACAATAAAACCATATCTCTCGAATTATCAAGAGGTGTTGGAAATAAATGTAATCCATCCCGATTTCAAATGGTGATCAGGCGCATTGTGACAGTAACCGGGGCCTTCCGAAATATCCTCACAAAAGCCAACCAACTATTGTTGCGATTTCCTCTTTTCAGTCGCATTGTTGCCGTGTACCCACCGATTGTGCGGTCTACCAATTTTTTTCCTCTCTTCTCATCTAACCCCCCCCCCCCTCTATTCTGATCTGCCAAATTTCATGCTTGCCGGAGTTTGAAACGAAAATTGGAAGTTGGATTGTGAAGAGGTACGGAGCGTGACCGTTAGATGTGAGAGATGAAACGTTGTTTGTGTTTCGGGAGAAGGGTATTTGAGTGTTGTTTTGTTGCAGCAAGATATTGGCGTAATCGGAATGACTGTAGCCCTACATATAAGTTTGAAATGGTTCAAGTGCAATTAGTACATGTGTAAATAAAAGTTTAAAAAGGTAGAAATAGGATGTAATAGCATATAAGACAAAATATCAAATATCGAGATTTCATATGACACACTACTAAATATTGAACACAATTGTAGGCCTAAATATGGAACAATATCAAACATGACATTTTTATTAAACTGCTGTTACCTGAAGTTTTGGTTCTCATAGCTATTACATTTTGTAGATATGGGAAATTAGGCTCTAAAATAATCAATTTTCTATCTGTGCCACTGGATATATGATTTTGATATGAAATTAATGGGAGAAAATAATTATTCACTTTAATATTTTCATGTAATTATATTATTCAGACCCTTGCTTGAAAACATATTGGAGTAAAATCATGAAGAGTTATTTCATTTTCATTATTCATGTTCTGACATACTAATAATGAAATATAATCCGCAAGCCAAAATATGTATAAAACTACATTCACTAATTGTCTTGAAACAGGTGTTTGTATGCCATTTTCAAAACAAGCATGAATTTCATGTCAAGAATAAATAATAGGTAATTATAATTGTGAAACAAACCACATACAATTAAACTATCTGTAAGATAAGGGATTTTATGATTTGAGAATGATACTTTGTGGGACCCTTTGAGGGGTGGCGGGGGCAGGCGAAGTGGGGTCAATTTTATGAGCCCTTCTTAAACACCCTGGTTAAATTATTGAAGTGTGTTTCATGGAAGTGGAGGGGTCCCAAAGTCCGACTTGACTCGCTCCATCATGAACCCCCTTGTGATAAATCTTACCACATCGCGGATAAAACGTACACATTTATATCCACGAACATGTGTGTTGCACATGCCCTGACGACATCCGCTGTCCACCACCACCAAACCGTCTCTAGAATAGGCCTGTGCATGTCAAACTGTGGTTTAACTTCCTTCTCCTACACAGTCCCGCACTATCCAAAACCATGGGGTTACTCTGCACTTTTGTCCCCCCTCTCTCTTAATTTTGGTTAATGTAGCATTTATTAATTTCATGCTGTCATTTATGGATGTCATGTCTATGTCCTGTGTTAGTTTTATTAATGACAAGCAGCTGGAACTTGATTTTTTAAATTTTTTGTTTAAACGGCTGTTGTTACTTTAAAAACAGTACTAGGCTTAGATAATCATGGGTTTAACAACTGGTCAAGTTCACATTGTGAGTGGAATGTAGGGTGATATAGAAATGGGGTAAACATATTGTTTACAACTTGTGCGCAAATTTACTGTGTCAAAATTATCTTCTGTCCAGCTATCTTGTGAAAGACAAATAAAGGTGACCTCTTATATTTTAAGATCATGACTGCAATCATATCAATATGGTGGTGATTTGGATCTTTAAATAGCATCTTGTGGTCAAGTTTGTTGTTTGGGAATAGTTTCTTGTGGTATAGAGGGAGATGTCATGTTACTATTTTTATGTGAAGGGATGTCACTGGTTCTTAGCTGCAGGATACCAGTGTAGGGATGCTTTCGGTCTGATGACAATAGATGGTGATTCACAAATATTGGGTTTACAAAAATCCTTTTGACTAGAAGATGTATGAGGGAGAGGAGAAAAATTAAGAGGAGAAAGAGGAGTAGGGGGAGGAGGGAGGGGATTGGAGAAGAAGAAGGGGGAGGGTGAGGAGGTTGGGAAGAGGGGAGTGGAGAATGATGAGAGGAGGAGGAGGACAAGAAGAGAAGGGGAGGGAAATAAGGAGGGGAGGGGGAGAGGAAAATGAGGGGATGAGAAGTGTGAGGAGGAGGAGGGGAAGAACGAGGAGAAGGATGAGGGAAGGGGGGAGGAGTGGAAGGAGTAAAAGGAGGGGAAGAGGGGAGGAAGGAGAGGAAGAGTTGGAGAAGAAGGCTGAGGGAGTGTCCACTGATAGGTTGTAAACAATGAAATGGACAAAAGTTTAGAAGAAGGGGTGCTAATGGGTTTAGACACTGTATGATATGTACATAGACAGTCACAGAGATAACTAAAGGGCTCCGTGACATAAAAAAAGTACTATCAATAACAATTGATTGTGTTAGTAACCAGTCTGTATCCTTTTTGCATGAACATCTTGCATAAAAGTCTCACTGTGAACCAATCAGAATGGTTGTTTCAAATTTGCAATTGATCTTTATGTTACAGGATATATAGATCAGATTGATGAGTGGATCGTGGATGTATGAAAGAAGATCATGACGGCCATAACTCCTAAAAGATAACCAATTAGAATCACAGATCAACAGATCAAATGATAGTGATGGATAGAGCGTTTCCAAGAAACTGCATCTATAGGGATGCCTATTTGCTGCATAGCAAGATAACTTCTTATGCCTGACCCCAGCATGCACTCTGCAACCAATGGTCACTTGTGCGGTTTCTGTTTTCTGAGGGTCCTTCCTATTCTTCTGGTCAACCTTGTGGTCTGGGGTTTTTGACCTTATGAGGACACAAAATGACCAATGAGGTAATCCTCTCATTCAGGTGACCAGTGTGAGACTAATCTGATTTGAGCTGGACATTCAAAGAAAGACATTGCAGGACATTTTGGGATGAAGAAAGGGAAAATAAGTGGACATTGTGTCGAGGACGTCTCATCTCTAAACACCTCGCCACATTCTATTGAACTGAAAGATGTAGCAGATAATTGAATCAAGGAGTTCTTTTATTGCATGAACAATGGGAACATAAAGAGGATATTAGAACACTTATCGCCTCATGTTTAGTGCTAGTCTCATTTTTTGGAAACATTTTTTTTTAGATGCCCTCATTTATTGATTTCCTTCATCTGTAATAATTTTTCTACTTAATTCATGTATGTTTAAAGTCACCTAATGGTAATAGTAATTCCACCTGCCTATACAATACCACAGTAATCTTCAGGCTAGAAGTAGGCAGTATACCAATAAGGAGAAGGCAGTTTTTATAATTCAATGTTGAATTATCACATTTTATATCCATACATGCACTTGTAGTTCAAGCTTGAATTCAATAAGCCTTTAGCGACTGATGCAACTTTAGACTCAAGTGGGAAAAGTTCTTCAGTACGATTTTAAGACTTGTCTCTGGAGATTTAACAGGTGTCTGATATGATGCTTTTCAGCAGTAAAGAAAATCTGGATAGATGTAATATGTACATGCAAGAAACAAGTGTTTGAGAAGCATAAGATATCACTTGATAATTCACAAGCAGTGGTTTATGTTGACTTTTTATGATGGGTAAAAATGCATGGAGTTAATGATCAACCGTTTACATCTGTGTTGAAGCAGATGAAACAAACAAGGGGCATACATCAAGAAATGTTATACTGAAAGCAAGTGGATCTGATCTGTAAAAATATCTGTCTCGCTAACGGATATTGATGCATTATAATGGCATGATTCAAAGAATACATTACAAGTTATGATTTACCAACTTTTAATAATTAATAGATGCATAATTTTCTGGGCATTGATGCCAGTGTATACATTGGAACAGATAATATTTGATATGAGAAGTACCTGAATATTGAATCAATAGAATTTTTTGGGGGTATCTGTTACCATCCGGACTAGAAGGGTTAAGGCTTTAGGCGGATGTTCACTTCCTGTCCTGGTGATTGGTCCTCGCACCTGTAGATACCGGTAGAAGAGGCGCCTGATTGACCCCCTCCTGCAGAGATCTTCCTTGTTTGTAGAGATGTGTTCCCTCTCAGCTGCCTTACTGATGAGAGGTATTCTCTCCATCTCTCTTTCTCTCTCTCTGCATCCCTGCCTCCGTTTCTTCCCCTCTTCTTCCTTCATCCTCTATTCCCTCCGTCTCTCTCTCCTTCATCCTCTCTGTATGTCCCTCCATCTCCTCATCCTCTCTCCTCCTCCCCCTCATCATCATTATCATCATCATCATCTCTCTCATTCTCTCTCCCTCTGGCTTTTTAGCTCTCTCTGTCCCTCCTTCCATCTCTCTCCTTTCCTCTCTCATTCTCTCTCATCTCTATATCTTTATATTTATTTCTCACCATCAAAGTTCTATTCTCTTTCAATACCTGTGTCATTTTCTTCCATCTTTTACACTCTTCCTTTGTCTCTCAGTATCTGTCTGTCTGTCTGTCTCACTTTCTCTGTCTCCCTTTCTCTGTCTCTCTTTTCTTTAAATATTTCCTCTCCTTTCTGTCCTTAATTAAGATTATGCTATTAAAATTACAAGTAGACGATGCTCTTTCAAGTTAAAAGAAATGTCAAAGGCAAAGAAGTATAATTGTAACAAACGTTTAGGCGTAAGTGTTGGGTAATCCATATATCCAAAGATGTTTTATTTAATATGTATTGTTTGAGGATATTCTAGACAAACATGTATTTTGCATGTGGGCTGCATTATTTTCAAGCTCTTATATGGGTACTTCCTGGTGTCTCTTGTTCCACCATTTTAATTTGGTTATTTATCCCAGATGAGGCCTTCATCTTTCTTGTCCCCTTCCCAGCCCTACCAACCCCGCAGTGGTATACCTGTTGCTGTTTACCAAGATGCGCTCTTTTAGCTTTATTTCAGCTGCTGCAGTGATGACAGACAGGTTGGAAGAACTCAAAGCAAGGTTGATAACCACTGAGAAGATAGGATTATATGGCAGGGGATCGTTTTTTTGGTTGTTTGGGGGGGGGGTGGGGCGGAGGGGGTAGGGAAGGGTTGGGGGATGGTTGTAAGGGCCAAGTGATGGTTGAGGTTATTGTCCTGTCTTTCTGAGGTACTTCTAATCCTTTAAATGATTTGCAGGACAATTAGTCGTACAAATGTCCTTATTTACAAGCTAAATGTTTATTTTTAATTTTTTTTAAATGTAATATAATTCTACAATGTATTGCTGGATAAAAAGGAAAATTAAATGATTTTTATGGAAAATGATAAACGATTCAACAGATACTTAACGAAAATCACTGTTTGTCCCACTTCAAAAAAGTTAAAGAAATCTTTATTTAAACAATTTGATATTAATTATTAGCTGGACTACAGCTGAGAATTAGAAGTGGCATGTTCGAAGAAAACTCTCTGAAAATCTGTAATATATTCCATAATTATGATTCAAGAAGAAGATAATTAGTGGGATAGCAGCAGAGATTTCTTGGTAAAGTCTAGGCGGGGAAGCGAGCGAAACGAGGAGACTGACGGGCGAGCTATCCGTATCTGCTGGACATATGTTACCCCGAGACATGTGCGAGGGGTACGCATGGAGGCATGGGGGTTCATCATAGGCTTGGAGTAGGGGGAGGGAGGTGTAGACCTGCTGTTGGCTATAATTTATTCTCAGCAGGGAGGGATTGATCTTGTCCCCAGTCCTTGCATCTCTACAACAGACTTATTAGAAAGAGGAGCTGTTTCCACATCAGCCCGAGTTTGAGCAATTTTGAGATACCCCTCCCCTCAAAAAAAAAAGCTTAAGAATTAAGAAACCATGTTCACACTAGCCAAAGTGGAGCAATTTCGCTCACAATTTCACTACTCAACATGTGCACTTTGGACGCTGTGTTTCGAGCATCGCACAATGTCGAATTATTGTCGGACATCAAGCATGAATTATTCCAAGCCCCCCAAAACCTAGCACTTTAATCTCAATATAATCCCACAAAATAGCCCACTAATTGCATCACATTACAACGAATCTTGAGCTAGATCTTATTGGGCTAATTAGCCAGAAATGCTGAGCTAATTTGGAAACTTAGGCTGATGTAAGATGGGCCGAATGAGATGGAGATGTTGAGGATGATGGGAGGAAGTAAGGGATGCGGCTTGGTGTCTGCTCCTACAGCGTCTGGGAGGAGGCAGAGGGGTTTAGGAGAGGAATAAAGGCCAGTTGGTAGGAGATGGCAGATATCAGAATAATAGAGGTATTGAAGATTTCTTGTCTGATTGTTATTGTTATGGACAGGCCATGGAGACTGGGACAGAGATTTTGGGAGAATAGGATAAGAGGGGTGAGGAAAGAGAGGGTGGAGGAAATGATGATGTGGTCTTATCTTCAGTGACTTTCTTAAAATAATCAATATCAAAGATTTGTATGCATTATCTTATACAATGCAGTCAATACTTTGTAAAAAAATTGTTTCAATCGTTCTTGGGAGATACTCTTTTATGATTTGACATGCTTTGAGAGAAGCAACCTCAATCAATCACAAACCTCAGAAACTGATAGTTGTTCACTAGTCTGATGTGATAGGTGTAAACATCTTGACCCTCTTGTACTTCCGGTAGAAGGACAATGGTGACAATAGTAGACTTTAAATAGGAAGACACCTGTACACAGGTGACTCATTACCAGTAGCATTCAACTTGTCATACTTTGAGAACATGGTGGTGAGTTCTGAACTAAGGAGGGATAAGGATGGAAGATGGTTTGGATGGGAGCAGTGGGGTAGGAGAGGGGGGTGTTTGGTAGATGGGGAAAGGTTTCAATTAGTGCGATTAGTGGTAGGTACATGTAAATGGAAGAGCGAGGAGGGTGTAAGGGTTTTGGATGCACTTTGAAATAAGGGATTTCGGATGGGGTATTTTTATTTGCTGGCCTTAGATTTAGGATAAGGGTTAGGGGTAGGGTGCTAGGGTTTTTGGGACTGGAAGAGAAAACATCCATTTGTTCTTGACGGAGAGGGGTGCGAAACGGGAGGTTAAGGGTGAGAAAGGGACAAGGAGGGGTGCAAAGCGGGAGGTTGAAGGGGAGATGGGGATGCAGAGAATAATTGGCAGTGGTGTCTGGCCCCAGTGGCATTGGTGTCTCTTGGGGCACAGGAGGGTGCAAAAGTAACAAGATGTTGACCCTAGGGACAGAGAGATCAGGATGGAAGAGACCTCCCTCTGTCTTCTGTTCACTAAAGAAAAAGAGACAGGGAGACAGAGAGATAGAGAGAAATAGAGAGAGAGAGATGAGAGGGTATGAGAAAGAAAAGAAAATAGAGAATGAGAGACAATGAATTAGTGAATCGAAAAGTGTGAGTTGGAGAGAGAGAACGAAGAGAGAAGATAGAGAGGGGGGGGGGGGGGGGGTGGAGGTAAACGAGACAAGAGGAAAAGAAAGATGACAAAGTGAATAGAAAAGATAAAGAGAGGGATTTGATCCCAATAGAATAAGAAAGTTGTACTGATTGATGAAAATACGTTTTGATATAAAACTAACTACCAAAAGAAACCTTTTTGATACATATAGAGGGGCAATTGTTGAATGATCATTAAAAAATGAACAAAATTTTGATCACATTTTTGTAAGCCACAGCATAATGCAAGGAAGAGGTAAAGTAAATGATCTGGAAAATTGTTTAGATCTGAAAATACCATCACCTATTATACTCTGATGAAATAATAATGTCAGGTAACTCACAGAGATACAAAACGATCGGAAATTGCTATTTGCCGAGTTTTGCACCTGGAATATTTTTATCGGACAGAACCACATCAAAAAGCTCTTTAAAGTGTGATTGAATAGGGGTATGGCATTAACGCTCGATAGATAACAGATATGAAGCTCTATTGTTGTCCGAAATTAAGTTGAATAGAATCCAAATTACTCGGTTCGTTGATGATGGATAGAGGTATGCCGCAGTAAAATAAAACAAGATATCTATATTTTTTGGCACATCTTTAATCTTTATAACAATAGGTTGTTTTGAATTCTACGAATATTAGTCAGTAATGTTTGGTTTTGCTTATTGAATGTGAGTTGGATGGGTTTATGTTTTCAACAAAAGAGTGATTTTAGAGAAGGATTGTTGTTTATTGCATATGGCAGAAATTATTAAAGGGATATCTCATTTACATGTAGCTTGTGTACTGGGCTTAACCACTTGACTGCTGCATGGTGCTAATTGCACAGTACGCTTATGACCAGCGTGGCGCTGGTGTATCAAAACAGACAAAGCTCAGACAATATCATGGTTACGTATTATCACGTGGTCCGCAGCCAAGTGGTTAAAATGTTCTTTTTTAAAAGATTTTTTTGTCGAAATAGATGCACTTTCAAAAAGCGGATTCAAACTGGAATCCACTCACCACTGAAAGATGATATTTATTTTTAATTAATATCCCCCCAAATAAAGAAACTGAAGCCCTTTCTTTACTCCTGATCAAAATTTTCCATACTGTTCAATAGAGTCAAGGTAAACATTTTAAGAAAAGTCAAACAACATTCATGAAATGTTTTTATTGAATCAACTAAATCATGATGAATGTGAACGGTTTCTGCTCGGAGTATAAACAATGAAGAAATACACATTTGAAATTTAATTTTTTGGGGGGTAAATTCATAATGGGAGGATGATATGATCTATCATATTTTGAATACATGGCCACACCTTTCTCTACTTATTATTAAAGTGTTACATATTGGAGAGCTTTATAACAAAAAATACGTGGTAGATATAACATGGGAGAAATGGGAACAAGTCGCAAACTATAATAATGACTTTTGTAGATTGATCAGATAATTTAATTTATCTTCTAATAGATTGGTTGAGTGATTTGATTAAATATGATGACATTAGTTGGATTGGTGGAGAGTTGAATTGATGGAGGAGCTGTGATATAAGTCATGCGTCATTTCTCGCTCCCATCATTTGGAGATGACGATTATTTGAATGGAATCAACTCGTTCTTTGTGCAATTGTCATTTCAAGGCTTTGCATCGTGGGTAATGGGGGTGGGGTTTCGGACGGAAATGGGGTTCCCAGCATTATAAGCCTGCTAAGGTGTGAAATAAGGGGAAGAATAATGTCATTTTCACACATTAAACTATAGAATTGTACAAGCTACATTAACCACAATCAAAACACCAAACTAATTTAAAAAATCTAATTTGTCCTCGGTAGATAGGTTAATTTCAATAAGACAACACATTAGATTGCAGTACTAACAAAAGAAAATGAATATGGTCAAGTTGAGACTATACAATACATTCTGAATGTTTTTTATGAAACATTTTTTTTTATTG
The DNA here is from genome assembly GCA_940671915.1 of Paracentrotus lividus. Lineage (NCBI taxonomy): Eukaryota > Metazoa > Echinodermata > Echinoidea > Camarodonta > Echinidae > Paracentrotus > Paracentrotus lividus. The sequence goes on along the minus strand of CALNVZ010003431.1, from coordinate 26,981,838 downwards.
CATTTGCAAGTTTTCCCCATTTATATCCCCCTTTTGGGATCTGCAAACAAATTTTCTGTTTCCTGCAATTAATTTGTTGAGTGTTTTATGACTGTGGGACCATTTAGAGGGATGTGAAGGGCGATGACCTCAGAGGGTCACTGGTAAGAGAAGTCAGGATATAACTTGACATGTCTGCTGTTTTTAAGGAAAAATATAGGCCTATATTTTAATACCCATAGAGGCACGGCTGAGGCTTGCTTGATATAGCACCAATTTATTTCATGTCAAAGTAAAAATTTGTTTCTAAATCTTAGGTTTCTATAAATTACTGTAGCCTACATGATGGAAGAATTTATTTCTGTATTATTTCATTTTTGTCTTAATGTTATTTGAAGTTTTTTTTTTTTTTTTTTTTTTTTTTTTTTGGTATTTGTATTTTTAAAATATGTTTTAATGGATCAACGAAATCACAATATTTACACATTTATTTGTAAAAGAATAGAACTTGTTAAAACCAAAATCAGATACAAATTATGAAAAAGATTGAAAATAAAATTAATAAAAAATATTTGTTGAAGATTTAAATGGTAAATGTACAAAATATCAGAGGTTTTGAGAGATTGGGAAAAGAATTGTGTCTAAATAAATATTTACATCTTCTTTGTCAATTATGTAACAAAGAAATCTGATTTTTTTTTTTTTTTGTACAGATGGAGACCCAATGAATCCGAGTGAGGAAGGTGGTTCATATGATTCCGACAGCGGGGCGTCATCTTCATCATCATCACCTCCATCACCACCACCACCACTCAATCATCACCACACTGTGCAACCTCATCCACCTCCTCAACCACCACAAAACTCTACCATAACACCACCACCTCTACCCCTCCTACCAGCTCCCCTCCAGCACCCGTCCCCTCCGCTCTTACCCCTTGGCCACCATCCGTCGATCCTGGGGAATTCGCAGCTCCCGCCTTACCTAGCGGACAAACTCCCTCTATTGACAACGAACAATCGCTTGATGCTTGAGAACAATCGCAGAATGCTGACGGAAAACGAGAAAGGGAGAGACCACCACCAACACCACCATCACCACCGGTCACCATCATTATCATCCTCGTCACCTAGCAACCATACCAACCCTCCGGTGTACATCCCAGAGGATGTAATACTTCCTCCAGAGTTTGAACTGCAAGAAAGCTGCATCCAGGAGGCAGGGCTGGGTGTCTTCTCGCTGGTTGATATTCCTCAGGGGCGCAAGTTTGGTCCCTTCACGGGTCTTGAAAAGTCGTCAGTTTCAGACACGCAGTATGCATGGGAGGTAAGCCCTAAACCATTTCAGTTTTCACAAGCTTTGTCTATCTGAAAATAGAGCTTGTTGTTCTGCTAACATGAATGGAGGAAACAAACATGTTGCAAGGTTGCATATTGTTACATTAGCTTTTTCTTATTTCACATTACTGTTCATCAGCCCTAATGAGAAGGTTCATTTCGTCCTCAAACTCTCTGGGCTTCGACTTTTCCCACAAGGGCTCAGATCCTACATGCTTATCGCGAAGCTCCTGTTAGAGACTACCCGTTTGTAAGGATACCTAGCATTTAGTTCAAAAGAATGTTCACTTCATAAACAACTTTTACCAAGAGACCTTGAAAATATGAAATTGGTGTCATTTGAATAAACCATATCAATCAATGCAAGTAGAATTAGATATGGGAAAACCCGTAATTGGAATTGGTAATGGATGATGCCAATTTGTCACCTGGGATAATTACTTTTTGCTGGTATATTTTTGGAAAAACATTCCCATATTTGTCATCGGAGCAGAAGCTCTATCCTGAATAACAATTTTTTGTTCATGGGTTTTGAGATAGTTTCCTGTGGACATTTGTAAACCCACAGAGCTGTAAACGACTCATCCAGATGTGTTCTCAAACAGACCAATGCGTTCAGATTTTGACGCGCTATTCATTGTTTGGAAATATGAAATATTGTAAATTATATATCCCGTCCCAGGTGTTAAATGAAATGAGGTGTTTCATCTATGGGTGTGATTCTCACTGGTAGTTGGTTGACTAGGAAAGACCTAGAAAATTGATTAGCGACCGTTTCATGGTCTAGATCTGTTTGGTTAGCTCCAAATGCGATGCTTTTGTATCCCCTTGTTAACCATATTTTAATGGTTTAATGTACCACAGATTAGCTGTCTCTTTCAGAAATTAGCAATCTCTTTGTTGCAAGTTAATATCATACGGCATGATAATTGATGACCACTAAATAAGCTTTTCTTGTATTTGGGGTGAAACGAGCTGTGCTTGATGAGGAGAGAAGTAGTTTGTGGTGGTTTCATCGTATGTGCAGCTGCGAGTAGTGTAGCTGAAATGCGCTTAATGTGTTGGTGTTAATTTGTAGGTTTATGAAGGAAAGACACCTCCAGAGGAAATTAGGACCCTATTCTCAAATTAATGTAGAAAGACCACAAGGTAATGGGTGGACATGGGTGCTCTCACCAGCTTCAGTTCTTCTCTCATAGCTTGTTTTTCACGAGACCTGAAGTTTCGAAATAAGATAAGGTGCATAAAACATCAAGCTACGTGTTCTGGGATTTTCAAAAGTTATATCTGATGAAGTTAGGCAAAGTTTTGAATAGATCAATTTCATTTAAATGAATGATGGTGACAAATTTATACCAGGGAGACATTATGACATTATGATGAAGATGATGACGAAAAAATAGTGCATGAACTAATTCCTTGAAAAAACAAAAAAACAAAAAAACAAAAAAACAAACAAAACAAGTGTGGAAGATGAACTGAGTTAATCATGAATATCTATAGAAATTTCCACTTGTATTTTCATAGTACAATAAATTTGAAATATCTAAAATAGGGCTTGATACTAGAAATTGCTGATGGTACATCCCCCCACCCCCGATACTTGGATCCAAAAAGTTTAAAATTTAAACAGGAGCCTTGGATGCCCCTAAAATCAGATGATTCAGACTCTTATGACAAAAGTCAGTGAATTTGCCTAACGTGTCAAAAATATCTAAAGTAGGGCTTGATAGACCTACTAAAAATTGCTCCCCCAATCCTGCTACATGGAACCCAAAAGTTTCAAATTTAACCAAGAGCCCTGGATGCCCCCAAACTCACACAACAAAATTCAGTGAATTTGCCTGAAGTGCAAGTAAATGTGTACCTGATACTTGAAGTCATTTCATGTTTTGTACAAACATAGGTCCATGTCCTTTGAAACTAATTTGCAACAGAAATTTTGAATTTTCCAGGAGGATTCTTGTTACCTCAATGACGATGAAGAATCGTGAATTGCCTCCAACAAAATAGCTTTCTCGATGTCATCACACTATTCAGGATGTATCGCCTTACTATCAACCCAGTAAAAATTGTTAAATTGAAGAAAAAAATACTGTTTGGAACAAGAAAGAAGTAAAGTTTCAAGTTTGAAAGGAATGAGAGATATGAGGCATGTTTTGAAACCATGACAAATTGTCGTTGGAATTTTCTATTCCTTACCGGTGTCTCATTTTGATCGTTGCGGGTTTTGACGAGCCGATGGGAGACGGAGTGAGCACCGCTTTGTAACAAGTGTCGAGGGAATCGCACTGATAGAAAGGTATGCCAGGAAGCTTGAATGCCGTGTCCAGATTGCTGTCGGATTGCATTTCTCCGAGGGAGGCATATATCAGAATTGGAATCTGTGACAAAATATCTATCTCCTCCTTTATATTCACCCTTATCGCTTCACTCACTCACTCCCTCGTTCTCTCTCTCAACCTCTTTCCATTTTCTCTCCCCGTCTCCCCCATTCTTTCAGTCTCTCCCCCTCTGTCATCCCATCTCATCCGATCTTCCCGGCGGCCTTGGGGCTATTGCCTTCTGTAGGGAATAGACTGGTTGTGTTATCGTTAAGACGTGTTTGCGAGTCTCAGCTTGGGGTACTCGCTAGCCTTGATCCTTGTTCATCCTCTAATTGGCAATCTTGTCTGTCACATAGCAGATTGAAAGCGAAAATAAGGAAAGAATGAGAGATCGGGGAGGGGGTGATTGTGATTCTGGTATGCTGGGTATGCCAGTGATGAACTGTTATCGAGGTTGGAGGTGAGAGATAATCACTGATTGATTGAAATCATGGATGGAAAGAGTGGACTGTCATTATCAACAATGTATCTATTCCATAGCAACCTGATAGCATTTTTTATACACTTTGTGGGTTGAATTCCAATACAGAAAGAATTCTCCATGTTAATTTGATTTTTTAGAATTCCTATCACCTATCTTGATACCATGCAGTACATTCTGTGGGAGTGAAGTTCATTTGAGTTTTCATTCTTCCGACCACAGTGCACTTATGTAAAGGTTGGTAATAAACGAAACAAAATTGTTGATGGTTGGTTAATTTTGACATGTAATAAAAGTAAAAGGGGTCCCAAAACAAAGGCAGAAGAATGCTAGGCCACTGCACCAATATTGAAGCTATGTGGTATTTCTTATTTATAGAATTAAAAATTTTGGTCCTACCATCTCTGTCATTTAAATATCTTACTTAGATCTCAAGATGCGCTCTTCCTTGGTTACCCATTCAAATTGACTACCCTTTGGTTCCCTTACCAAATCACTACCACATCCTAACTGTATATCTACCAACCATCGCCACCACCACCCACACGGCCTATCACCTATCAACCATCAACCATCATCACCATCACCATCACATCCACCAGCCACCACCACCACCACCGCACTACCACCACCACCACCACCACACCACCACCACCACCACCATCACCATCACCATCACCATCACCACCACCACCATCACCACCATTAACGACAACAACAACAACAACACCATCATGACCATGACTAGTAACACCACCACCACCACCACTTGGTAGAGAGGGTGATCAGAGCACCCCTGAGATAACTCCCCTAAACATTGCCAAACTCCCACTTCTGTGGAGTGTCATCATCTTTCTGCCATTAGCGATAAAGATGAGAGATGATTCGAGAGATGGGATTGGAATCGGTATGAAATCAAGTTCCTGCATTCCTCCCCCTGGGTATGCCAAAATATTGATGGTTTGCTTTGGTAGGGTTACTGATGTGGTGCTATTATAAAGAAAAATAGAAAAAAATATATCATGAGATGGGGCAGAAATTGTTATTTCCTGAAAGTGTGTGTCAGATTAATTGTCAAGATTGCAATGGAAGTGAACCTCCTGGTCATGAAAAAATTATTCAAGATAAGATTATTATCATAATAGAGGTATAGTTCAGGGAAAACACCTTCTTGCCAACATGACATGATATTTATACCTACAGCTATTAGTGAGTTGCAAATAATATGATTGTGTCATGCTTTGACCTAAAATTTGCCATAAATATTTGTTGGATGAATCACATCCAAAATTTGAATATTCAAAAATGATGGAAATCTTTTAGTGCATTTTCTTTTTCTTTTACATATTGCTTATTGGAACTGGGTTGTTCCATTTTATACCTTTGAGATTAAGTCAATTCAGTGAGTTGAATATAATTTTCTTTTGGCCACTTCAAACATAAATGCTGAGGAATATGATCTATCAGTTTTATAATTTGAACACCATATGTAAATTTATTAATTTGCATGTAGTTACATTGTTTGAGGGTTTTCTCAGAAATGAAATCTGTATGCAGAAGTCCGTTTGGACGAACACCTCTGCATTCCTGATTTTTAGGATATACGGAGCCCCACCTGCAGCTCATTTGAATGGCAGCCATCTTGGTCGGCCTGCTAGCCTAGGCACCCAGCTGTTTCCACACCCATGGCAATATTTATCTGTTGTGTCTAGTACCATTCCTAAGGGAAAACTCCTTTGGGGAACTCTATCAAAACCAGAATAATACTATTTCTTGCAGCACTCTTTCTCTTTTAACAGTTACAATAGTAGGAAAGGATAAGAAAACAATTGGTTGGTATCAGGTTTGTCTTTTTCCCTTAGATTATGGTGCTCGAAGTAAAAGAAACATCCGCCGTCTTCCCATGCAGGCAAATTTGCTACAAACACTAATAGTTTGAGGGAATTCAAATTGAAACTGGTGACAGTTTATTATGGTCATGTCAGATTCACTTCATTATAATTACTGACATTTCATTATATTCATTCAGCTCATGACATCTTCTTTTTCTTCCTTTTAAAGTTTAGGTTATGATGGAAATAGGCTATTTATTTCGTTTTTCCTTAGATTAAATATCTCATATGAAAGGGAAATCATATTATAAGGGGTGATCTTTTCCAAAGTGTAAAGGAATCAAAAGTGCAAGCAATAAAGATGGAATCATATAAAAGTGAAGATGGGTAAAATATTTCAGATATCGATCAAAATTGAGAAAAAATAAAATGGAAAGATGCTCAGAAAAGGAGATGAAACAAGATGATAAAAAGACTGAAAGCTAAAGAGTGGAGGTAACTATAGAGATACATAGGGAGATGGGTTAGAAGTGTTATACAATTGTGGAGGATAAAAAGATGATGATGAGAGAGAGAGGAGGTAGACGGTATAATGTCTGGAAAGAGACGGAGGGAGAGATATATAAAGTGTGATAGAATTGTACGCCAAACATCAGATAAAAAGGATGATGAAAAGCTTTGAAAGGTCAGAGCTTCTGAGATGAGAATAAACCGGAAATGAGGAAATTTCCAACATTGATTTCCAGTTTAGTCAAAGTGGCTGAAGGAAGGTTCCAAGTGTAGACACGAGAAAAGAAAAATATAAAACCAGCACTTACTGACAATTTTCATGTCTTTGTGGATCATATCCCTGAAAAACATCACTGAGAATAGATACGCTGGATGTCTTATCTATGCGAGGCAGCATCATTGTCATGACGATCGACGGTGGAGCTGCTATTATTGGTATCCTCATGGCCGATCGCCTGAGTAAACCGCAAGCTTATTGGCTTACAATGTTTGCGCTAATGCGAGAGCACTCCAGCTTTTGAATGAGGAGGAAACTGTGTTGCGAGCCTCTTCTTCCTGTGCCAGATCGAGACGTTAATAACATCATCATCGTCGATATTAAAAAGAGATGTAATTGAAGATTTTCTCACGTTTATAGTCCATGTCACGTGAAAGAGAGAGCTTTATTCATCGATATTGTTGTCTGACTTCACTTGAGCAGAAAGATGCTTTTTATTCCTTTTAGTGCCATGATGTGGTTTTATTGGATTTTTTAAAATACTGAATAGAAGATTATTAGATTTCCGTGAGGAATGTATGCCTGATGATACTCTTCATTTAGTATTTTTTTTTGACATTCCAAAGCTTATGTAATGAGATTTTTCTTGAATAATATTGAAGAGATTGAAAACATAAAAAGATGAAAAGAATCATATGCCTAGGTGCTGCATGTTGAAAGCTTTCTGACTAGATTATTTCATTTTTATGTCAAGGAAATGTAAAATGTGAATGGTTCATTTTACCCAAATATTTAAAATAGTGTACAAGAAAGGTTTCGTAATTCTGATTAATATTAAGACTTTGATAGTATGCTTTCTGCAGTATTGTGCTGAAACTCTCACCCAAATTCTCCCTGAGGTTTTTATTATTATTATTTGTTGATTTCCTATCAAAGTAAAGAATTATAACCAGTCTTCATATATTCTTAACATTTTGAATACCTTTTAGAAATGTGATTAATCTGATGTAAACATTACTTTTACTTGGATGATTTACAATAAGAAAGTGAGAATAATGGACATCAAGATGAAAAAAGAGAGATTTTGACATTCACATGTAGGATTAAAATTAAGAGGTGTAAATAGCGATATGATGACAAACAGCATTGAAGTAGAAAAAAGAAGAAGATAAGTTAAGGAAAAGGAGATTTAAAAAAATCTAATAATGCTCAGCTATTGAATGTATGGTGGATTTCGGTATGTTATTGCCTGGTCATTGGATTTAGGCTTGCCAACATGCAATTTGTGCACATTCTCCACTCCTTGGTGAGCATATTGCTGCGATCAAACCACAATAACATTTTCATCCTAATACCTGGTACCCATTTACATTCAGGTAGGGAGATACAAAATTCCTTACTCAAGGACAATAGTACTGTGGTGGGGATTGAACCCAGGACCTTTGCATATACCTTGTTTACACTGTGACTCAGCACGAGGGTGCGACACGGCAATTGTGTTCGACACTGCAATTTTATGGCGTGTAAACGGGATATGCCTTTTTTTGCTCCACCCGAATCATAGGTTTCGATACGGGAAGTGAGTTCGACGCGGCAATTTCTCTGCGTGTAAACAGAAAACTTGTGTGGAATTTGATGACCGTGAGAATTCTGCTATACATCTCAACACACATTAATGATATCTCTCTACTTCCGGTCGTGATCTGTGAGCCGTGTTGAACACGCCTTTTTCTGTTATGTATAAACACGATCGCAGGTTCACTCTTTGCAGTGTCGAATCCTTCCTGAGGATTCCACATGAGAGCCGAGTCACAGTATAAACACGGTAATAGTCAAGTGATATGACCACTAGACTACGATACTTCTACATGATAAGTAAAAAAAAAATGAGATTGAGAATTCACAGATTGAACTTGACACCAGGTGGAATTGAGATAGAAGAGAAGACATGAAGAATGTTAAATCCTGTGAGACATACTCCTATGATTGATGGACTGATATTGGAGCTACATTTCCCAAATCAAAACTTTCAATTACAGCATCATTTTTTGGATGTCACTTTCTTGAATCATCGTAAATGGTGTATGTACCCACGGATGCAGGATTTTGATTCTGATTTTTTTTTTCTTTTTTGCCTACTGGCATTGGCTATTGAATAGCTATTGAACAAGCTCTTCAAACAAAGGTTTATTACATTCTATGATGAATGGTTTTGTATTATCAAAACATTGCTTGAGCTTCTTTGAGGGATCAAGAGATGAACATGTACCTTTCCAGCCAATTATTAATATGTCCACATACACCAAACCACACTTACCCATTCTCTATCTTGATGAATCAGAAGTTTGTTGTTTTTTTCCCCAAAATGTTGTGCCACTGATTATCTTAGATATTCATTGATAAAACAAATGTTGAAGTGACAAAGATGGAGCAGATCGACCTCTTCTCATTATTGATTCGGAGAAAAGGAAATTCTTAAGACCATAATTCTTTGGTCTGATCAAAGATAAATGACAGACAAGGAGATGCTCTCATTTCATTGGAATTTCTGGACTTTGCCGTCTGGGATTTCCTAAAAAGAAAAAAAAATCAACAAAATATTGATCCTGCCCTGTCAGAGACACTTCAATTTTGCTGTATTTTGTTCATGAAGCAATTGAATTGATGAAATGAATTTATTTGAAATGTTTGTCAAAGAAATAGAATTACTACTATATTAACAATATATGGCTTTAAAGGCTTTAAAAATGTAACAGATAATTAGTGTACACTATTGGACAAATGAGAAGTTACTAACTGTAAAATGAATTAAATTAAATTTAATTGGAGAGCTGGAGGAGGGGGGGGGGGGGAGAGATTGAGTCTTTAATGCCCCCTCACACCGCATTGTCTTATCTTGACCTTGTTCGGGGAAGTAATAAACTTCTAGTTCAAATTGATAATTGGGATGAGACATTCAAACTACAATTTGTCTGAATCCCCTATAAAACAAGTCTTCCATGGCTCATTAAAGAAGTTTTGAGGGTTCATATTTATGATGAAAACTGCTAGAATATTACCACTGTATGGGTCATATTTTGAGTTTTATTGGTCTTGTGTATTCCTCCCTATAGAAGATTCGTCATCAATTTATTGCTTTGAATTACAGAATAATGTCTGCCATGGGGAGACTATTTTACGAGGCTCCACCAATTGTTTACTATTGCTCAATTGTCAAGAAACTCCCAAAAATAGGATCTTGTGTCCCTAATGTCAACTTATCTCTTACTTTGTCTAGATAAATAAGGGTCTTTCTTTTTTATTGCAGGATATTTGAAGATATGAATTATTCTATATCTTGAGGTCAAGGTTTCAGACAAAAAAAAAAAAATCTTTAATCAAAAGAATTAGTTCAAGACAGATTAAAACAATTTTTATGTTTATTAAGTTCCTGGCATGTAGACTTGAGAATACAGACCTTATTGTGCACTGTTATTCAATTTCTAGGTTGTAAATCGACCTTCAGGATGTCAAGAATCAGAAGACTACAGTCTGTGTCAAATAAAATGGTACAAGTAGAAAACGTTTTTTTGTAGTATGAAGATTCATCACAGCCTGCTATTGTTTGGTATTTTCAAAAAGCAGGAAGATCAGACTTTCACCTGCAATTTTTTCATCACATTTGGTGTTGTAATTTTTGAAATATGACTAGTTTTCTACAATCAAGAAAAATCCATTTTTCGCACGCCGTCCCATGCCTTTGTGTATAGGTTTCGCATAATGGCCATGAAGTGCTCAATTTCGATTTGTTCCTCGTCGCACAAAATTTAGCATAACTTTTGTTTTACGAAAGCAAATTATACAGAACAAAGCGCATCATCAAGGAAAATTATTTGGCTTTATTTTGGTACCACATACACACATTATTTGAAAATATTTCACACCTAAATAATTTTTTTCCGACTGTACCATTTTTTTTTACACAGACTGTATAGAAAGTGACTTGTGATTTTCTTCTACAGTATTTTGTGCTGATGATAGTTAATATAGCAATACATTTTGTACAAACTACACCCCAAAAAGTACTTAGAAATTATTGTTCTTCAGCATTTTTTTTAATGCAATATTTGACACCATATCTCATGGATGGACCAAGGCCGGGTCAGAAGAAATCATTGTGTATTTAGGCCTATATTCTTAATATCAATCTAAGGTGACTAGCCAGGATTGCTAACTTATCCAACAACCAATATGAGATTTTTTGCCCTTCTTTATGTTAGTTATTGTTGTCAGTTTGGAAGGAAACTGATAATAAAGACATTTCGTTTAGATGATATTTCATCTGGAATGAGAAGCATGATGACTATACCAGGCCATATGATATGTGGACTTTAAATGATAATAGCTCATTGAAATGACCTCAATCAGAAATCATACTAATTCATATATGATTGATGTTTGGGACTTGATATTCACTTAAGATGTCCATCATAGACCAAAAGAGGCACATTATTCCTTTGAATAATGGTACATTTACTTATGCCACTTCCCCCTCCCCGCCTCGTTTGCAGGCCCATATCCATTTCCTTCTCATAGTGCTGATGCATAATGCCCAGCCTGAATCTACAAGACTACAATAGGCTAAGACCTGTTAACTAGTCTCATGCTTTAATCTTAGAGTTAGCCCCCTCCCCGATTTGTTGCATGATGCACTTGCCCCACCCCTTAAGAAGAGTGCATCACCCTTTTAATTTCTCTTCCTTCATCACACCACTCCATAGTTTCTATTCCTCCTCGGAACCCCCTTCTTATCCCCCATCTGATACCAAATGAAAGGTTTACGAGGGCAATGCCCCCTCTTGGAATACCTCCCCTAATCCCTTCTTGAAATGTTTGATCAAATCCAAAGACTATTAACCACTGTCCCTTTTAGAATCACTTTGTCTGTAATGCCCGGAAAGGGGAAAAACAAAATAGATCTCTCCTTATCGGAATCTTTTGTGTTGGTCAGTTAGGTCAAGGTGACCAGCCGTCTTGACCAATTGGAGCATCAGTGTCCCCAGTGTCCAGTGTAATGGTCAGCGTGTCCACCGAAAAGGGGGCATCGAATTATGAATAGGGGCAAATTTGAAGATATTTGTCTCAGAATATGATCTGTGGAAACCATCATATCATCAGACTATGGACTTCCAGGGATAGCTTTGTGGTTGATTGTGTCTACCCTCTGTCTTATCCTATAAAGTTTGAATAGTTTCAGAACATCTTGAGACTGCAAAATACTTTTTTAATGGGATTTTCAAGACTGCAGATAGACGTAATTTTTTTTGCATCAAGTGGAGATGTTGGTGGCAGCAAATTACCTTCACATCAATTAGAAAGTGGGGAATTAATGAAAATGTAAGAGCTGATTGAAAAAAAAACCCCAAAACAAAACAAAACAAGACAAGAAAAACAAAGCAGGAGGAACATAAAAAACAACAAAACAAATCCAACTGCTGTTCATGAGAGTGCCTTTAGTCATTGACGATGATAAATTTTGGTATTACGTTTGCAAAGACACTCCAGAGAATTCCAATTATATGAGACATATAAATTTTTGCTATTTTCTAAATAAATGATCTGACCTGATGTTTACACAGTTTTGTCTTTTAAGCCTTTATATTGACTAGTACTGTTGAAGCCAGGATGCCATGCCATGTAGGTCTCTCTTGGATTATGCCTATAGTAAAGTCTTTTATTTTAATGAAAATTACACCCTCTTTAATTGAAAGAGATTAATGCTTTGATGAAAGAAAGAAGTCAAAAGCAATATTTGAATATAGATTTTTGGGACACTGTTTTTTAATGACTTGCCACATTGCTGGCTGGAAGACGCCAGAGCCCCTACCCAGCCCAGACACCCAGCGGGTAAGCCCATAGGCGACACCACCAGACCTCTCCCTGTTTTATGGGGGCAACCTACCACCAGTCGCCCCC
>CALNVZ010003431.1:26949851-26967828 GCA_940671915.1 Paracentrotus lividus | reverse complement strand
AGCCCCCAGTGTTACCCAGCTTCATGGCAAAATCATCAGGTCACGACCTCCGAGATGCCTGCACATCACAAACAACAAAGACTCTTGGCATTGAAAAAAAATGAGATACAGAGGAAGAGCATTCACTCCCAGTTAAGCTATTCACAATCCTGTGATGCCAATGACTCTACCAGTTTTGGAAGATTTTTTCCTTCTCTCTTGTTGAAGAAGCAAGAAGTTTGCCCATGGTATTTGTCTGTTGTTGCTAGGCTCTTCTTTGTTGGGTTCTTTTTTTATGAGGTGTCGTTCGTTGGCGTTGACTCATTCAGGTCATTGACTTATGTCGTTCGTCTGATCAGATGCGCGAGAGTTACCGAAAAGTGGCATCTGAATGGTTCCACCCTTCTGTGGTAGCCCTACCACCATTGATACTCGTTGTGTTGTGGGATAATTCAATAATTTAATTCAGATGTAATGGATTTTGCAACCAGTTGGAATTAGGAGGGATGGTTGTAAGAATTAAGATCAAATCAGTTTGAGCTATAGGTTAATTGTGTTTCCCGAAGTTGAAAGGAAAGTAACGTTACTCATTTTGTTTTTGCCTTTTGAAGTCATTTGGTTTGGAATCTGTAAGGTGATAATAGAAATTAAACTTAGAATAGCTCAGTCCCCCCCCCCCCCCCACTGAACATTCTAAGTTTAATTTCTATTATCACCTTACAGATTCCAACCAAATGACTTTCAAAAGCAAAACAAAAATGAGACTTACTTCCTTCAACTTCTTGGACACAATTACTATGCTCAAATGATTGATCTTAATTTAACAACCATCCCCCTAATTCCAACTGGTTGCAAAATCCGATTACATCTGATTAATTATTGAATTATCCCACAAACAACGAGATTCAATTGGTCGTAGGGTACCACAGAAGGTGGACCATTCAGATGCACTTTTCGGTAACTCTCGCGCATCTGATCAGACGACGATAAGTCAATGACCTGAATGACACGCCATCGAACGACACCATAAAAAAAGAACCAACAAGAAGAGCCTTAGCAACAACAGACAAATACCATGGCAACTTCTTGCTTCTCAACAGAGAGAAGGAAAAAATCTTCAAAACTGGTAAAATCATTGCTCACAGGATTGTGAATAGCCTTAACTGGAGTGAATGCTCCTCTGTATCTCATTTTTCAATGCCAAGAGTTCTTGTTGTTTGTGATGTTGCAGGATCTCGGAGTCGTGACTGATGATTTGCCATGAAGCTGGTAACACTGGGGCTCCCTCCTCTGCTTCCTATTGAGATTCTCAGGTCAATGACCTCCAATAGATCAGGGTTGAGCTCAGCACAAGAGACCCCTTTTGCCACATGGTATTTATTGTGAGATGTTCTTCCTATAGCGTTTATCTGCTGGGAAGACTAATGAATGAATTAGAAGCAAAACACATTGATTGATTAATTGCGAAAGGGTTGTATTATCATTGATAGCAAGAATTAGTGTTTGGATAAATACAAGGAGAATGAACATATTACAGATAAAACATTATCGAGGGACAAAATTAAAAAGATACTCAAGAAGAAAAAATGTCAACATATATGTTAGAAGTTAAATGTAGGCCATCACAACAACATAAGGAAGTACATAATACACTTTCAAAGCTACCATAGGGAATACCTATAGGCCTAGAGGGGTATGAAGATAAATGAGATACAGGGATATATGGAAAACAGAGGAGATAATGAGTTTAATAAAAAGCAGAAAGTGTGAGAGAGTAATACAGAAAGAAAGAGAGAATGACGAAAAGGGAGAGAGAGGGGGGGGGGGGGGCAAGGTTTAGAGAACACACACAGTGTGAGTCATTGCCCCTGATGCTGCTGCATCATTTAACAAACACTCACAAGTTATCATTTCAGATCAATGCAAGCACTTCCTCTGGTCTTCAAAAGAGATTGACCCTGAGGACTGAGGACAAACACCATCACTAAGGGGAAAAGAGAACACTCAAGTGACAAAAGCCCTCTAAAGGACTCCCAAGAAACAGATGAGAGAGAGGAGAGGAGATGGAGAGGGTGAAAAGAGAGAGAGGAGAGAGAGAGAGGTGGAGATACAGCAGATAGAGGATGGAAAGAGAGCAAGGAGACAGAAGAAGGTAGCAGAGATAGATAGCGAGGCAAAAAAAATACACAGCAGAGAGACAGAAGAGAGATGAGGGGAAAAAAGACGAAGAGGAAGTAAGAGTTTGCAGCCTTCACAATAATTAAAGATGAAAATGATAGAGACAGAGAGAAAAAATAAAAAGAAAGGTGAAGAAACTGAGGAAACAGGAGAGAGAGAGGGAAAAGCTGATAAGTCGATCCTTTGATTAATTAAAGTTAAAGCAGATACACAGAGGCAGACGAGAGAGATAGAAATGCTAAGAAACAGAAAGAGAGCGGAGAGGGAGGATAGAGAAGGGAGGTCTTCTCTTCATAATCATAAGGGAAATGCACAGAGAAGAGCACAGAGAAAGCAAGAGAGATAGGGGAAGAGAGAAGAGAGAGACAGGGAAGAAGAGAGAAAGGAACAGGAGAGAGAGAGAGAGACGAGATAGATAGGAAGGGATGAGGAGAGAAAGAAGAGAGAGAGAAAAAGAGAGAGAGAGAGAGAGGAGAGAGATGAGGCTTACCATAATTGAAACATCTTATTGTTTTAACCCTGGGACTCAAAAGGGTCAATTAGCACCCCCTATTATTCAGGATATTCCACTGGAGTCAGGGGCACTGGTGGTAAGTTGCCCCCATAAAACAGGAGAGGTCTGGTTCGTGTCGCCTAAGGCTACCCGCCTGGGTCTGGGCTGGTAGGGCTCTGGCGTCTTCCAGCCAGCAATGTGGCAAGTCATTAAAAAACAGTGTCCAAAAATCTAGTATTCAAATATTGCTTTGAGTTCTTTCTTTCATCAAAGCATTAATCTTCTTTCAATTAAAGAGGGTGTAATTTTCATTAAAATAAAAGACTTTACTATAGATAATCCAAGAGATGAGACTACATGCATGGCATCCTGGCTTCAACAGTACTAGTCAATATAAAGCTTAAAAGACAAAACTGTGTAAACATCAGGTCAGATCATTTATTTAGGAAAATAGCCAAAATATAGTCTCATATAATTGAATTTCTGGAGTGTCTTGCAAACGTAATACCAGAAATATATCATCGTCAATACTAAAGGCATCTCATGAAAAAGCGTTGGATTGTTTGTTGTTTTTTATGTTCTCCTAGCTGTTTTTCTGTCTGTTTTTTGTTTTGGGTTTTTTCAATCAGCTCTTACATTTTCATAATTCCCACTTTCAATTGATGTGAGTATTTGCTGCACCACACTCACTTGATGCAAAAAAAAAATTCGTCTATCTGCAGTCTTGAAAATCCATAAAAAAAGTATTTTTGCAGTCTCAAAGTTTCTGAACTATTACAAACTTATAGGATAAAGACAGAGGGTAGAACATCAACCACAAAGCTATCCCTGGAAGTCCATAGTCTGTGATATTGATGGTTTCCACAATCATTATTCTGAGACAAATATCTTCAAATTGCCCCTATTCATAATTCGATGCCCCCTTTTCGGTGACACGGCTGACCAATTACACTGGACATGGGACACTGAGCTCCAATTGGTCAAGACGGCTGGTCACCTGATCCTAACGACCAACACAAAAGATTCCGATAAGGAGAGATCTATTTTGTTTTTCCCTTTCCGGCAATTACAGACAAGTGATTTCTAAAGGGAAGTGGTATAGTCTTTGGATTTGATCAAACATTTCAAGCAAGGATTAGGGGAGGTATTTCCAAGAGGGGCATTGGCCCCCTCCTAAATTTTCATTTTGGTATCCAGATGGGGCATAGAAGGGTTCCGGGAGGAATAGAAACTTTGGAGTGTGTGATGAAGGAAGAGAAATTAAAAGGGTGATGCACCTTTTAGGGGTGGGCAAGTGCACATCATGCCCAAACAAATCGCGGGAGGGCTAACTCTAAGATTAAGCATGATGACTAGTTAACAGGTCTTTAGCATTGTAGTCTTGTAAGATTCAGGCTGGGCATTATGCATCCAGCACTATGAGAAGGAAATGGATATGGGCCTGCAAACGAGGCGGGGAGGGGGAAGTGCATAAGTAAATGTGACCATTATTCAAAAGAATAATGTGCCTCTTTTTGGTCTATGATGGACATCTAGTGAATATCATCCCAAACATCAATCATATAGAATAGGTATATTTCTTGATTGAGGTCATTTCAATGAGCTATTATCATTAAAGTCCACATATCATAGGCCTGTATAGTCATCATGCTTTCATTCCAGATGAAAAATTCATCTAAACGAAATGTCTTTATTACAGTTTCCTCAAAAACTGACAACAATAACTAACATAAGAAGGAAAAATCTCATATTGGTGTTGGATAAGTTAGCAATCCTGGCTATCACCAGATTGATATTAAGAATATAGCCTAAAATACACAATGATTTCTTTGAACCGGCCTTGGTCCATCCCATGAGATATTGGTGTCAAATATTGCATTAAAAAAAATGCTGAAGAACAATAATTTCTAAGTACTTTTGAGGTGTAGTTTTGTACAAAATGTATTGCTATATAACTATCCATCAGCACAAAATACTGTAGAAGAAAATCACAAGTCACTTTCTATACAGTCGTGTAAAAAAATGCGTACAGTCGAGGAAAAAAAATGATTTAGCGTGGATGATGAAATATTTCAATAATGTGTGTATGTGGTACCAAAATAAAGCCAAAATAATTTCCTTGATGATGCGCTTTTTCTGTAAATTTGCTTCGTAAAACAAAAGTTATGCTAAATTTGTGCGACGAGAACAATCGAAATGTGAGCACTTCATGGCCATATGCGAAACCATACCACAAAAGGCATGTACGGCGTGCGAAAAATGGATTTTCTTGATTGTAGAAAAATAGTCATATTTCAAAAATACAAACCAAATGTGATGAAAAAATTGCGCGAAAGTCTTCTGATCTTCTGCTTTTGAAAATACCAAACAATAGAGCTGTGATGAATCTTCATACTACAAAAAACGTTTTCTACTATGTACCATTTATTTGACACAGACTGTAGTCTTCTGATTCTTGACATCTTGAAGGTCGATTACAACCTAGAAAATTGAATAACAGTGCACAAATAAGGTCTGTATTCTCAAGCTACATTGCCAGGAACTTTAATAAACAAATTAAAAAATTGTTTTAATCGTCTAACTAATTCTTTTGATAAAAGATTTTTTTTTTTGCTCTGAAACCTGGACCTCAAGAATATTAAGAATAATTTCATATCTTCAAATTCCTGCCAATAAAAAGAAAACCCTCCTATTATCTAGACAAAGTAAGAATAAGTGACAATTAGGGAACAAGATCCATTTTGGGAGTTCTTGACAATTGACAATAGTAAACAATGTGGGAGCCTCGTAAAATAGTCTCCCCATGGCAGACATATTCTGTAATTCAAAGCCAAATAAATGATGACGAACTTCTATAGGAGAATACACAAGACATAAAACTCAAATATACCCATACAGTGAAATTTCTAGCAGTTTTCATCATAAAATGAACCCTCAAAACTTCTTTAATGAGCCTGGGAAGACTGTTTATAGGGGATTCAGACAAATTGTGTTTGAAGTCTCATCCATTATCAATTTGAACTAGAAGTTTATTACTTCCCGAAACAAGTCAATAAGACAATGCCGTGTGAGGGCATTAAAACTCAATCTTCTCCCCCCCCCCCTCTCCAGCTCTCCATAAATTAATTTATTCATTTACAGTTAGTAACTTTCTATTTGTCCAATAGTGTACACTAATTATCTGTTACATTTAAAGCCTTTAAGCCATAATGTTAATATAGTTAATTCTATTCTTTTGACAAAATTTCAAAAAATCTTTCATCCAATTCAATTCTTCATGAACAAAATACACAAAATTGAAGTGTCTCTGACAGGCAGGATCAATATTTTTGTTGATTTTTTTTCTTTTAGTGAAATCCCAGACCGCAAAGTCCAGAAATTCAATGAAATGAGAGCAATCTCCTGTCATGTCATTTTCTTTGATAGACCAAGAATTATGGTCTTAAGAATTCCTTTTCTCGAATCAATAATGAGAAAGGTCGATCTGCTCACTTTGTCACTTCAAATTGTTTTATCGATAATATCTAAATAATCAGTGCAACACATTTTGGGGAAAAAAACAACAAACTTCTGATCATCAAATGAGAATGGGTAAGGTGGTTTGGATGTATGTGGACATATTAATAATTGGCTGGAAAAAGTTTAATGTCATCTCTTATCCTCAAGAAAGCTCAAGCAAGTTTGATAATACAAAACATCTCATAGAATGTAATAACCTTGTTTGAAGAGCTTTTTTCAAAGCTATTCAATAGCCAATGCAGTAGGCAAAAAGAAAAAAAAAATAGAATCCAAAATCCTGCTCGTGGGGTACATACACCATTTACGGATATTCAAGAAATTGACATCCAAAAAATGATGCTGTATTGAAAAGTTTTGATTTGGAAATGTAGCTCCAATATCAGTCCATCATCATAGGAGTATGTCTCACAGGATTAACATTCTTCTGTCTTCTCTTCTATCTCAATTCCAACCTGTGTCAAGTTCAATCTGTGATCGCATCTATTTTTTTTAACTATCATGTAGAAGTATCGTATCTGTGTCATATCACTTGACTATACTGTTTATACTGTGGACTCGCCTTCATGTGAAATCCTCAGGAAGGATTCACACTGCAAAGAGTGAACCTGCGATCGTGTTCTATACATAACAGAAAAAGGCGTGTCAACACGCTCACGATCACGACGGAAAGAAGATATCATTAATTGTGTTGAGATGTATAGCCAGAATTCTCACGGTCATCAAATCCACACAAGTTTTCTGTTACACGCGAGAAATTCCGCGTCGAACTCACTTCCCGTATCGAAACCTATGATCGGGTGGAGCACAAAAAGGCATATCCCGTTTACACGCCATAAAATTGCCATGTCGAACACAATTCCGTGTCGCACCCTCGTGCTGAGTCACAGTGTAAACCAAGGTATATGCAAAGGTCTGCGGTTCAATCCCCACCACAGTAATTGTCCTTGAGTAAGGATTTTATCTCCTACCTGAATGTTAAATGGGTACACGTATTAGGATGAAATGTTATTGTGTTTGACGCCAGCAATATGCTCCACCAAGGAGTGGAGAATGTGCACGAAATTGCATTTGGCAGCCTAAATCCAATGACCAGGCAATAACATACCGAAATCACACATACATTCAATAGCTGAGCATTATTAGATTTTTTAAATCTCCTTTCCTTAAAACTTATCTTCTTCTTTTTTCACTTCAATGCTGTTTGTCATCATATCGCTATTACACTCTTAATTTTAAATCCTACATGTGAATGTCAAAATCTCTCTTTTTCATCTTGATGTCCATTATTCTCACCTTTCTTATTGTAAATCATCCAAGTAAAAGTAATTTTACATCAGATTAATCACATTTCTAAAAGGTATTCAAATGTAAGAATATATGAGACTTGTTATAATTCTTTAACTGTGAATAGGAAAATCAACAAATAATAATAATAAAAACTCAGGGAGAATTTGGGTGAGAGTTTCAGCACAATTACTTGCAGAAAGCATACTATCAAATCTTAAATTAATCAGAATTACGAAACCTTTCTGTACACTATTTTAAATATTTGGGTAAAATGAACCATTCACATTTAATTTCCTGACATAAAAAATAATAATCTACGTCAGAAAGCTTTCAACATGCAGCACCTAGGCATATGCATCTTTTTCATCTTTTTATACGTTTTCAATCTCTTCAATATTATCAAGAAATCTCATTACATAAGCTTTGGAATGTCAAAAAAAAAATACTATGAGAGTATCATCAGGCATTACATTCCCTCACGGAAATCTAATAATCTTCTATCAGTATTTTTTAAAAAATCCAAGTTAACCACATCATGCCTAAAAGGGAATAAAAAGCATCTTTCTGCTCAAGTGAAGTCAGAACAACAATATCGTGAAATAAGCTCTCTCTCACGTGACATGACTATAAAGCGTGGAGAATCTTCATTACATCTCTTTTTAAATATCGACGATGATGATGTTATTAACGTCTCGATCTGGCCAACAGAAGAGAGCTCGCAACACAGTTTCCTCTCATTCAAAGCTGAGTGCTTCGCATTAGCGCAAACATTGTAAGCCAATAAGCTTGCGTTTACTCAGCGATCGGCCATGAGGAACCAATAATAGCAGCTCCACGTCGATCGTCATGACAATGATGCTGCCTCGCATAGAATAATACATCCAGCGTATCTATTCTCAGTGATGTTTTTCAGGGATATATCCACAAAGACATGAAATTGTCAGTAAGTGCTGTTTTATATTTTCTTTCTCGTCTACACTTGGACCTTCCTTCAGCCACTTTGACTAAACTGGAAATCAATGTTGGAATTTCTATTCCGGTTATTCTCATCTCAGAAGCTCTGCTTTCAAAGCTTTTCATCATCCTTTTTATTCTGATGTTTGGCGTACAATTCTATCACACTTTATATATCTCTTCCCTCCGTCTCTTTCCAGAATTATACGTCTACCCCCTCCTCTCATCATCATCTTTTTATCCTCCACAATTGTATAACACTTCTACCATCTTCCCTATGATCTACTATATTACCTCCACTTCTTTAGCTTTCAGTCTTCTTTATCATCTTGTTTCATCTCCTTTTCTGAGCATTTTCTTTCCATTTTATTTTCTCAATTTTGATCGATATCTGAAATATACCCATCTTCACTTTTATTATGATTCCATCTTATTGCTTCACTTTGATTCCTTTACACTTTGGAAAAGATCACCCCTATAATATGATTTCCCTTCATAGATGTATTTAATCTAGGAAAACGAAATAATAGCCTATTTCCTCATAACCTAAACTTTAAAAGGAAGAAAAAAGAGATGTCATGAGCTGAATGAATATAATGAAATCAATGTCAGTAATATAATGAAGTGAATCTGACATTACCATAATAAACTGTCACAGTTTAATTTGAAATTTCCCTCAAACTATTATGTTTTGTAGCAAATTTGCCGCATGGGAAGACGGCGGTGTTTCTTTTACTTCGAGCACCATAATCTAAGAAAAAGACAAACCCTGATACCAACAATTTTTTCTTTCCTTCCTACTATCTGATAACGTTAAAAGAGAAAGAGTGCTGCAAGAAATAGTATTATTCTGGGTTTTGATAGAGTTCCCCCAAAGGAGTTTTCCCTTAGGAATGGTACTAGACACAACAGATAAATATGCCATGGGTGTGGAAACAGCTGCTCTACTGCCTAGGCTAGCAGGCCGACCAAGGATGGCTGCCAAAAAATGAGCTGCAGGTGGGCCCGTATATCCTAAAAATCAGAATGCAGAGGTGTTCGTCCAAACGACTTCTGCATACAGATTTCATTTCTGAGAAACCCTCAAAACAATGTAACTACATGCATAATAAATTTACATATGGGTGTTCAAATAAACTGATAGATCATTATTCCTCAGCATTTATTTTGAAAGTGGCCAAAGAAAATTATATTCAATCACTGAATTGACTAATCTCAAAGGTATTAAAATGGAACAAATCCCATTCCAATAAGCAATATGTAAAAGAAAAAAAGAAAAATCACTTAAAAGATTCCACTTTTTGAATATCAAATTTTGGAGGATTCATCCAACAAATATTTATGGCAATTAGGTCAAAGCATGTATACAATCATATTATTTGCAACTCACTAATAAGCTGGTAGGTATAAATATCATTCCATGTTGGCAAGAAGGGTTTTCCTGAACTATACTCTATATGAATAATCTTACTTGAAAATTTTTCATGACCAGGAGTTCACTTCCATTGCAATCTGACAATTAACTGACACACACTTTCAGCGAATAACAATTCTGCCCCATCTCATGTATATTTTTTCTATTTTCTTTATAATGCACCACATCAGAACCGCTACCCAAAAGCAAACAGTCAATATTTGGCATACCCAGGGGAGGAATTGCAGGAACTTGTAATTTCATACCGATTCTAATCCCATCTCTCGGATCACTCTCATCTTATCGCTAATGGCAGAAAGATGATGAACACTCCACAAGAAGGGGAGTCTTTTGGCATGTTAGGGAGTATCTCAGGGGTGCTCTGATCACTCTCTCTACCAAGGTGCGTGGTGTGGTGTTACTATCATGTCATGATGTTTGTTGTTGTTGTTGTGTCGTTAATGGTGGTGATGGTGGTGGTGGTGATGGATGGTGATGGGTATGGTGATGTGATGGTGATTGGTGGTGTGGTGGGTGGTAGGAGGTGGTGGTGTGGTGGTGAGTGGTGTTGTGGTGGTGTGTGGTGATGGTGATGGGCATGATGGTGATGGTGATGGTGATTGTATGCGATGTGATGGTGGTGGTGGCGATGGTGGTAGATATACAGTTAGGATGTGTAGTATTTGTAAGGAACCAAGGTAGTCAATTGAATGGGTAACCAAGAAGAAGCGCATCTTAGATCTAAGTAAGATATTTAAATGACAGAGATGGTAGGACAAAATTTTTTAATCTATAAATAAGAAATACCACCATAGCTTCAATATTGTGCAGTGGCCAGCATTGTTTCTGCCTTTGTTTGGGACCCCTTTTTACTTTTATTACATGTCAAAAATTAACCAACCATCACAATTTTGTCGTTTTACCAACCTTTACATAAGTGCACTGTGGTCGGAAGAAGAAAACTTTCAAAACTTCATCCCACAGAATGTACTGCATGTATCAAGATAGGTTAGATAGAATTCTAAAAAATCAAATTAACATGGAGATTCTTTCTGCTATTGGGAATTCAACCCACAAAGGTATAAAAAAATGCTACAGGTTGCTATGGAATAGATACTTGTTGATAATGACAGCACTCTTCCATCCATGATTTCATCAATCAGTTGATTATCTCTCACCTCCAACTCTGATAACAGTTCAATCACTGGCATACCCAGCATACCAGAATCACTAATCACCCCTCCCCGATCTTCTCATTCTTCCTTATTTTCGCCTTTCAATCTGCTATGTGACAACAAAGATTGCAATTAGGGGATGAACAAGGATCAAGGCTAGCGAGTACCCCAGCTGAGACTCGGCAAACACGCTTAACGATAACACAACCAGTTTATTCCTACAAGGCAATAGCCCCAAGGCCGCCGGGGAAATCGATGAGATGAGACAGAGGGGGAGAAACTGAAGGAATGGGGAGACGGGAGAGAAATGGAAAAGAGAGTTGGAGAGAGAACGAGGAGTGAGTGAGTAAGCGATAAGGGTGATATAAAAGGATGAGATAGATATTTTGTCACAGATTCCAATTCTGATATATGCCTCCTCGGCTTCAGAGAAATGCAATCGACAGCAATCTGGACCACGGCATTCAAGCTTCCTGGCATACCTTCTATCAGTGCGATTCCCTCGACACTGTTACAAAGCGGTGCTACTCCGTTCTCCATCGGCTCGTCAAAACCCGCCCACCAACGATCAAAATGAGACACCGTTAAGAATAGAAATTCCAACGACAATTTGCATGGTTTCAAACATGCCTTCATATCTCTCATTCTTTCAAACTTGAAACTTTACTTCTTTCTTGTTCCAAACAGTATTTTTTTCTCAATTAACAATTTTTACTGGGTTTGATAGTAAGGCGATACATCCTGATGTGTGATGACATCGAGAAAGCTATTTGTTGGAGGCAATTCACCGATTCTTCATCGTCATTGAAGGTAAAAAGATCCTCTGGAAAATTCAAAAATTTCTGTTGCAAATTAGTTTCAAAGAATGGACCTATGTTTGTACAAAACCATGAAATGACTTCAAGTATCAGGTACACATTTACTTCACTTCAGCAAATTCAGCTGAATTTTTTGTGTGAGTTGGGCATCCAGGGCTCTTGTTAAATTGTGAAACTTCTTGGTTCCATGTTAGCAGGATAGTGGAGCAATTTTTAGTAGGTCTATCAGCCCTACCTTAGATATTTGACACGGTTAGGCAAATCACGACTTTTGTCATAAGAGTCGAATCATCTGATTTAGCATCCAAGGCTCCTGTTTATTAAACTTTTTGGACCAAGTATCGGGGTGGGGGATTACCATCAGCAATTTCTAGATCAAGCCCTATTTAGATATTTCAAATTAGTACTATGAAAATACAAAAAAGTGGAAATTCTATAGATATTCATGATTAACTCATTCATCTTCCACACTTGTTTGTTGTTTTTTTGTTTTTTTGTTTTTTTGTTTTTCAAGGAATTAGTTCATGCACTATTTTTCTCGATCATCTTCATATAATGTCATAATGTCTCCCTGGTTATAAATTGTCACCATCATTCATTTAATGAAATGATCTATTCAAAACTTTGCCTAACTTCATCAATAAACTTTTGGAAAATCCCCAGAACAGTAGCTTGATGTTTTATCACCTATTCTTATTCAAACTTCAGGTCTCGTGAAAAAACAAGCTATGAGAGAAGAACTGAGCTGGTGAGAGCACCCATGGTCCACCCATTACCTTGTGGGTCTTTCTACATTAATTTGAAATGAGTCCTAATATTCCTCTGGAGGGCTCTTTCCTTCATAAACCTACCAAATTAACACCAACACATGAAGCGGCATTCAGCTACACTACTCGCAGCTGCACAACGATGAAACCACCACAAACTCTCTCTCTCACAAGCACAGCTCGTTTCCACCCCAAATACAAGAAAAGCTTATTTAGCTGGCATCAATTATCATGCTGATATTAACTTGCAACAAAGAGATGCAATTCTTGAAAAGACAGCTAATCTGTTGTACATTAAACCCATTAAAATATGGTTAACAGGGATACAAAAGCAATCGCATTGGAGCTAACCAAAACAGATCTAGACCATGTGAAACGGTTCGCTAATCAATTTTCCTAGGTCTTTCTCTAGTTCAACCAACTACCAGTGAGAATCACACCCATAGATGTGAAACACCTCATTTTCATTTAACACCTGGACGGGATATATAATTTAAAATTTCATCATTTCCAAACACTGAATAGCGCTCAAAATCTGAACGCATTGGTCTGTTGAGAACACATCTGGATGAGCGTTTTACAGTCTGTGGGTTACAAATGTCCAAGGAAACTATCTCAAAACCATGCAACAAAAAATTGTTATTCAGGATAGAGCTTGCTGCCTCGGATGACAAATAGGGGAAATTTTTTCAAAAATATACCAGCAAAAAGTAATTATCCCAGGTGACAAATTGGCATCATCCCATTACCAATTCAATTACGGGTTATTTCCCATATCTAATTCTACTTGCATTGATTTTGATATGGTTTATTTCAAATGACACCAATTTTCATATTTTCAAGGTCTCTTTGGCTAAAAGTTGTTTAAAGTGAACATTCTTTGAACTAAATGCTTAGGTATCCTACAAACGAGTAGTCTCTAACAGGAGCTTCGCGATAAGCAG
Source organism: Paracentrotus lividus (assembly GCA_940671915.1). Taxonomy (NCBI): domain Eukaryota; kingdom Metazoa; phylum Echinodermata; class Echinoidea; order Camarodonta; family Echinidae; genus Paracentrotus; species Paracentrotus lividus. Next base: position 26,954,300 of record CALNVZ010003431.1, on the reverse strand, counting down.
TGTAGGACTGAGCCTATTGTGGAAAAGCGAAGCCGCAGAGGAGTTTGAGGACGAAATGAACCTTCTCATCTAGGGCTGCCATGAACAGTAATGTGAAATAGAAAAAGCTAATATGTAACAATATGCAACCTTGCAACATGTTTGTTTCCTCCATTCATGTTAGCAGAACAACAAGCTCTATTTTCAGATAGACAAAGTTGTGAAAACTGAAATGTTTAGGGCTACCTCCCATGCATTACTGCGGTCTGAAAACGGACGACTTTTCAAGGACCCGATGAAGGGACCAAACTTGCGCCCTGAGAATATCAACCAGCGAGAAGACACCCAGCCCTGCCTCCTGATGCAGCTTTCTGCAGTTCAAACTTCCTGGAGGAAGATTAATCTCTGGGATGTACACCGGGGTTGTATGGTTGGCTAGGTGACGAGGATGGAGAATGAATGGTGACGGGGTGATGGTTGGTGTTGGTGGTGGTCTCTCCCTTCTCTGTTTTCCGTCAGGCATTCTGCGATTGTTCTCAAGCCATCAAGCCGATTGTTCGTTGTCAATAGAGGAGTTTGTCCGCTAGTAAGGCGGACGCGAGATTCCCCAGGATCGACGGATGGTGGCCAAGGTAAGACGGAGGGACGGGTGCTGTGGTTAGCTGTAGAGGTAAAAGGTGTTGGGTGTTATGTAGGTTTGTGGTGTGAGGAGGTGATGAGGTGCCACAGGTGGTGAGATTGAGTGGGTGTTGTGATGGAGGTGATGATGATGAAGATGACGCCCCGCTGTCGGAACATATGAAACCACCTCCTCACTCGGATTCATTGTCTCACTGTACAAAAAAAAAAAAAAAATCAGATCTTTTGACATAATGACAAAGGAGAGTAAATATTATTTAGACACAATTCTTTTCCCATCTCTCAAAAAACCTCTGAATTTTGTACATTACCATTAAATCTTCAACAAATATTTTTTATTAAATTTATTTCAATCTTTTTCATAATTGTATCGCATTTGGTTTTAACAAGTCATTCTTTTAAAATAAATGTGTAAATATTGTGATTTCGATTGATCATTAAAACATATTTTAAAATACCAAATACCAAAAAAATAAAAAAAAAAAAAAAAAACTTCAAATTAACATTAATACAAAAATGAAGAATCAATACAGAAAATAAATTCTTCCTCATGTATGGCTACAGTATTTATAGAAACCTAAGATTTAGAAAACAATTTTTTACGTTGACATGAAAAAATTTGCTACTATCAAGCAATCCTCAGCCGTGCCTCTATGGATTAAAATATAGCCTATATTTCCTTAAAAACAGCGACATGTCAAGTTATATCCTGATTCTACTTACAGTGACCCTCTGAGGTCATCGCCCTTCACATCCCTCTAAATGTCCCACAGTCATAAAACACTCACAAATTAATTGCAGGAAACAGAAAATTGTTTGCAGATCCAAAAGGGGATATAAATGGGGAAAACTTGCAAATGCAATAAAAAAAAATGTTTTCATAAAAAACAATCAAAGTGTATGTATTAGTCTCACTTACCATATTCATTTTTCTTTTGTTAGTACTGCAATTAATGTGTGTCTAATTGCAAATTAACCGTATCTACCGAGGACAAATTAGATTTTAAATTAGTTTGGTTGTTTTTGATTGTGGTAATGTAGCTTGTACAACTTCTATAGTTTAATGCTTGTGAAAATGACATTATTCTTCCCCTATTTCACCACCTTAGCAGGGCTTATAGCGGAACCCATTTCCGTCCGAAACCCCACCCCCTTACCCACGATTGCAAAGCCTAAATGACAATTGCACAAAGAACGAGTTGATTCCATTCAAAATAATCGTCATCTCCAAATGATGGGAGCGAAGAAAAGACGCATACTTATATACACAGCTCCTCCATTCAAATTCAACTCTTCCACCAACCCAACTAAGTCATCAATTAATCAATACCAACCAATCTATTAGAAGATAAATAAATTATCTGATCCAATCTACAAAATCATTATTAAGTTTGCGACTTGTTCCCATTTCTCCCATGTTATATCTCCACGTATTTTTTAGTTAGTATAAAGCCTCCAATATGTAACACTTAATAATAAGTAGAGAAAAGGTGTGCCATGCTATTCAAAAATGATAGATCATATCAATCCTCCCATTATGAATTTACCCCCCAAAAAATAAATCACAAATGTGTATTTCTTCATTGTTTATACTCCAGCAGAAACCGTTCACATTCATCATGATTTAGTGATTCAATAAAAACATTCATGAATGGTTGTTGACTTTTCATTAAAATGTTTACCTTGACTCTATTGAACAGTATGAGAAATTTGATCAGAGTAAGGAAAGGGTTCAGTTTCTTTATTTGGGGATATTAATTAAAAATAAATATCATCTTTCAGTGGTGAGGTGGATCCAGTGATCCGCTTTTTTGAAAGTGCATTTATTGTCGGACAAAAAAACTTTTAAAAAAGAACATTTAACCACTTGGCTGCGACACGTGATAAATACGTAACCATGATATTGTCTAGCTTTGTCGGTTGGGTTGATACACCAAGCGCCCACGCTAGTGTCATAAGCGTACTGTTGCAATTAGCACCATGCAGCAGTCAAGTGGTTTAAGCCCAGTACACAAGCTACATGTAAATGAGATATCCCTTTAATAATTCTGCCATATGACAATAAACAACAATCCTTCTCTAAAATCACTCTTTGTTTGAAAACATAAAACCCATCCAACGCACCATTCAATAAGGCAAAACAAAAATTATGACTAATATTCGTATAGAATTCAAAACAACCTATTTTATAAAAGATTAAGATGCTGCAAAAAATAAGATATCTTGTTTTATTTAGCTGCGGCATACCTCTATCCATCATCAACGAACCGAGTAATTTGGTCTATCAACTTAATTCGGACAACATAGAGCTTCATATTGTTATCTACGACGTTAATGCCATACCCCTATTCAATCACACTTTAAGACTTTATGTGGTTCTGTCCGAAAAATATTCCAGGTCAAAACTCGGCAAAAATAGCAATTCCTGATCTTTGTATCTCTGTGAGTTACCTGACATTATTATTTCATCAGAGATATAATAGGTGATGATTTTCAGATACTAAAACAAATTTCCAGATCATTTACTTACCTCTTCCTTTGCATGGAGTGTGTGGCTACAAAAATGTGATCAAAATTTTTTGTTTCATTTTTTTTTTAATGATTTTCCATTTTTCAAACCCAAATGCCCCCCCTCTATATGTATCAAAAAGGTTCTTTGGTAGTTAAGTTTATTCAAAACGATTTTCATCAATCAGTACAACTTTCTATTCTATTGGGATCCAAATCCCTCTCTTTATCTTTCTTTCATTTGTATCTTTCTTTTCCTCTTGTCTCGTTTACCTCCACCTCCCCCCCCCCCCCCCCCCCCTCTCTATCTTTCTCTCTCGTTCTCTCTCTCCAACTCACACTTTCGATTCACTAATTCATTGTCTCTTCATTCTCTATTTCTTTCTTTCCTCTCTCTCTCTCTATCTCTCTCTCTCTATTCTCTCTACTCTCTGTCTCCCTGGTCTCTTCTTTATGAACAGAAGACAGAGGGAGTCTCTTCCATCCTGATCTCATCTGTCCTAGGGTCAACATTTGTTACTTTTCGCACCCTCCTGTGCCCAGAACACAATGCCATGGGCCAACCCACTGCCAATTATTCTCTGCATCCCCTCTCCCTTCAACCTCCCGCTTTCACCCCTCCTTTCCCTTTCTCACCCTTAACCTCCCGTCAGCCACCCCTCTCCGTCAAGAACAAATGGATGTTTTCTCTATCCAGTCCCAAAAAACCCTACCCCTACCCCTAACCCTTATCCTAAATCTAAGGCCATCAAATAAAATACCCCATCCGGAAAATCCCTATTTCAAAGTGCATCCAAAACCCTTACACCCTCCTCCGCTTTCCATTTACCATGTTAACCTACCACTAATCGCACTAATTTGAAACCTTTCCCCATCTACCCAAACACCCCCCTCTCCTACCCCACTGCTCCCATCCAACCATCTTCCATCCCTTATCCCTCCTTAGTTCAAACTCACCACCATGTCTCAAAAGTATGACAAGCTTGAATCCTACTGGTAATGAGTCACCTGTGTACAGGTGTCTTCCTATTTAAGTCTACTATTCACCATTGTCCTTCTACGGAACAAGTACAAAGGGTCAAAGATGTTACACCATCACATCAGACAGTGAACAACTATCAGTTCTGAGGTTGTGATGATAGCGTTCTTCTCTCAGCATGTCAAATCATAAAGAGTATCTCCAAGAACATGAAACAATTTTTAACAAATATTGACTGCATTGCTATAAGAAATGCGATACAAAAATCTTTGATATTGTTATTTTAGAAATCACTTGGAAGATAAGACCACAATCATCATTTCCTCCACCTATTCTCTCTCTTT
>CALNVZ010003431.1:26923414-26949826 GCA_940671915.1 Paracentrotus lividus | reverse complement strand
CCCCCCCCCCACCTCCCTCTCCTACCCCAAAGGTTTTTAAATGAAAGATTTAGAAGAATATCCACAATGTAAAAACTATGAAAACAACAGATGAAAGAAGCAGGAAAGAGAATAGAAGAAAGAGACATAACAAAGATATAGAGGTAGTAGGACATTGAGTAACCTTTAAAACCTATTATCCTTCGTCCGATTAAAACGTAATCTTAACAAAATTTGTATGTTCAAGAAGGCAAGAAGGAGAAATTTAGTGTAATATAGAGTCCTGTAGGGTGTAGTTAACTTTCTTGCAAGTTCTAGGGCAAATTCATTTAAATTGAGCATTAATGGGGAACAATTTCATCTCCGTAAGTACCCAAACTCTTGTAAGTAACCGGTAAGGATTGGTTGTAGATGGGGAAACCAGGACTGACAGCCTTTGAATAGGGGTATGATGGATCACCCCTCCCTCTCCGCATTACCCCTAAATGCTCTCCTAATCATGTTGAGAGTATCCGAGTGGATGCTATCCAGTGATACCGGTATCACCAAAGGGGGGAATCAAGTAATAAGAGAGAGAGAGATAATGAAGGAAGAGATGGTGAGAATTGGGTTTGATTAAATATGGGGAAAGATTCATAGCAAGTCCATATTTGATTTAGAACCAACTTGGAAATCTTCAAGGAGACAAAAAGCCTTGGTCATATTAATCGTTCATCCACCTCTCTGTCTGCTTTGGATTTGCAGGAAATCCTTGTGTTGGGCGCAGGGGGGGGGGGACATTTTTGCAGGTACGTAGGAGCGACAGATAGCCGTACTCTTACTACAGCCATGTCAAAATGCCAGGAATCGCAAAAACTTTTGTCACCATGGTGGGAACAAGTCCATATTTAACCAAGAGCAAGAGATTGATAGGGGAGAGATAGAGAGGGAGAGAGAGATGGTATAATAATATTTTCAATTGGGAGAGCCCCTCCCCCAAAAAAAAATAAAAATAAAAAAAATAAATAAATAATAATAATAATTAAAAAAAAAAATTAAAAATAAAAAAAAAATAAAAAAAAAAAATAAAAAAAATGAAAAGAAAATGACAGCAAGTATAGAACCAGGTTTTAACAAATTTTAAAAAAGGAAAAAGAAAAAAAAAAAAAAAAGAACTAAAATTTTTAAATTGTTATTTTCAAGATGCAATTGGGACACTTATAAGTTTTGAATCTCATCATACAGTATTTCAATATATGATGTGTAATAACTGTGAGAATTGAGAAAAGAAGATATGAAAAAATAACAATTCCCAGCCTGTTTTGTCATATTTTTATTGTCCTGTGTAACAAGCTCTGTAAAACTCTTATTTGATAAGAAGTCTAGATAACCTTCGAGGGACCCTGTTTACATCTCCAGAATCGTGAAGTCGATTCCTTGCGTTAACAAACTTTTGAAATCTTCTTCTTTGGTCTATAGTACAATATTAAAGAAACAGTTATGAAAACGTATTCACAACTCTATTCTATTTAGAGCAATCACTTTATGGCTTTATCTTATCTATAGTCTTGTTTCATAAAAAGATAGGATCCTAGCAGTTCTGGTTAATTATCCTTCAATATATGAATAAATGTTACTCAGAAGTCAAACTCTTTTTTCAGATAAATATACTGAGACAGTAGATTATGAATAGTAGAAAAATTAATGGTAGTGGCAAAGTTAATTATGTAGGAATTTACAATACCTTGTATAAATATAAGTAACATCTCATAATGTCATATACAGAGCATTATAAATCATGTATAATTCAATTGACACTATGAGGATTGTATTAAAATATTCTCTCATGAGCTATTTAAAATCCCCATGTAGTGTTGTTTTTATTACGTTATTTTATGCATCCTACCATTTAGATTGCTGAATCTTTCCAATTAACCTATTTTATATATTTATTGGTCGAGAAATCTAGGCCCCGAATTGGTCTGTTAGGATCGGTTGACGGCTGTCGTATGATGAATAGATCGGAATGTGATGTAATATCTCTCGTAGCACTTAAAAAATATGCAGTATACATTTTTTCTCACAGATTTCCAGTGCTTATTAATTGCTAATAACCTTTTATCCAACAAATTGAAAATGGTATAACTTACTTTGTATGAGTGATGGACCAAGATAGTCCCATCTCAATGATGGCAAGGCACGGTTTTAAAAACCCTGAGTTGGAACTGATTCAATCCTTTGTTGGACCTACTACAACAACTCCTCTTATATGCTTACATATATTTTATAATGCAAGAACTATATCTATATTACATGATTCATATTTATCTAAGTCTGCATTGGATGTTGATGTAAAGGAGATGTTAGTTTAGTTATTTAGGTCTATATTGCGGATAACTTACTTTTAATCGAAAGGTTGTTGTTTATTGTACAAATGAGCACACGAAAGGTATGTATTTATACTAGTGAGAAATTATAGAATTGCACTTTAAGACCAGTGTCATATATAATAATGAAAGGATGTCTAAAGATGCTATATCAACAATTTATTCATATATAAGTGATCACTATTCTTCCATCTATTAAATCACTCTGTTTCCACCGAGGATAACTTTTGGAAAAATATGTTTATTTTATCTTAGAGTTATGTTTATATATCCTAACTTATGGGCATAAAATTATAATTCAATTCATAATCGAACTCAGTTAAAATGTATATTGGTTCAGTAATTAATAGAGCATTTATCTCGTGTAAATACATACCTGCTAATATGCACAAGCTATTCTATATCACTCGAGTATGTGTGTGATCCACCAAATATAAACACGAATAGTGATATTCAAATTAAATATAATAAAGTGAGATACACTGTATAAATTGGAGTTTAGTATCCTTGTGTAACATGGAAATTCCAGATCTGTATCGAAATATCCCGATCATAAATACACCCTTACTCCTTTTCAATAAACTGCTTGCAACAAAGCTATAGTTGCGTAATGAGAGATATCGCACACCCTATTGAAATTAATGCCATAATGTCCTATCTAAACTCTATCACCGTTAATCCAAATATATCTCTGCGTGCGAGAACCTCCAAGAAATCAATCCATAGAATATCGAAGACGATGACATAACCATGACAGGGGGTCTCCCATGCGAATGTGTTGATCTCGTCACAGGTTGTAGTAGAGGCCACCCAGATCCCTTTTTTCATTTCAATGGAAACTCAAAATCTCCACAAACGTGTGCTTTTAGTATCACTCTATACCAGATTAAATATTTTGCATATCTTTGCGTCCCTCCAGATATGATTTCTTAAACTTTATATTATTTCGAACTGAATGATTATGCCAATGTTGCCAAATTGACAGAGTTGAATAGAATGTCTTCTATTGGTCAGCGTTAGTTGACAGTCGTAGAATCTTATCAAAATAAAAATAAACTAATTATTGAGAATATAATTATCCACAACAATTAACCTAATAGCTCGACGCTACTTACATTGATGCGCTGACAATGTTTCCAATTTGCACGAGTCCTTAGTAGGAAGTGAGTTGTCAATTCAAAATATTAATATGAAGAGTAGGCTATATGTTTAAAGCTAATCACATATATCTAGCGCTTAAATGTGTTGATGCACTTCTTACTCTCGATAAAAGTATGTACCCCACCTTTATTGAATGAGGTATATTAGTGTGGAACCCCGCGATAATAGTGATGACACTCATTTATGGTCTTAGTGTTTAGTAACTCTCATAAGATATCAGAGTATATATTTGATAGATAACACATATAGATCATAATGTAAAATCTAAGATTTAAGAATTTCTGTCTCTCTCTCTAACTATAGGAGCATGATATATTATGCTCAAAAGTCAATGTTATAAAAAAGTACCAAACCAAATGTGTATAGGAAGCATAGTATTATTTCTGTGTCCTCTATGCCCATTATATTTATAAAGTACAGAATGTTGTAGCCTCACAGTTAATGATACTACTCTTATTAAATCATAGTTGGTTCATTGAGAGTCTCGACATTTATGTTTGTGTCCCAAACCGAACCTTACACGCTGACATATTTCTTGTAGAGGAGATATTGCATAATAGTTAGCCAATATCATTTCTATGGGACCTTTATTGTAACATATGCCAAAAAAGATAGTAAGAATAATCATACCAACTTCTGATTTTTCCCGAAGTCATTCAACTCTCTCTCTTCAAGAAAACTTCATATCTACTGTTGTACCCAAACTCATAACCTATAATCCTAGGTATCTTTATGTTTTGTGAGATACCAATCCAAGAATCATACCAAAAAGTTTAATTCAACTCTTGTCGAAAAAAACCGACTTTCCATAATCATAATAAAGAGACAGAGATGGATTATCGCAATTATGGTAAAAAACTCCTTGTTCCAGGATTCAGTAGTAACCCATAAAGGTCAGAGCGCGCCGAAAATTTGCACTATTACTATAATAATATACCAGATAATATAAAAATTATAAATACATTAAACTCTTGTAAACGTAAAGTTTAAAGAAGATTTACCGCTGCTAAATGAATCGTAATAAAGATATATCCAAATTTTTGTGCACTTTGGGGATGTTGGTGATTAGTTAATTTTGTTTCCTAACCCCAAATTATTATTCTACATATAGGAAGCTGATACAATTAGTCTAATATACTTTATCCTTTACTATGTCAATGTAGTCGCTATGATGTTTATATAGGAGAATTCAGTGTTAAAATTTAATATTATACTTTTTTTATTGGATATCCACCACTATTACCATTAATTCTTTAAATTTCTTTATGATATATAATGCTTTAATTTTTTTATATTGTTTGTTAATAGTTGCTTTATATATATGTTTATTAATTGATATGTGGAAAACGTGTCAATTCACTCTCAAATTCAATTTCAATTCAAAGGCAAAATGACAATCAATCTTACATTTTGGAGAGTAGAGGGAACACGTCTTATAGTGCGAAATCCCTTTTAACCCAATTGCTGGTAACATATCATTCCTTTTCACAAAAGTTTGTATTCTTTTTCTAACCTTTACAATTTTTGAAAACGTTCAATTCAATCTTGCATAATTGAGCCTCTCACATGAGCTTCTATGGACTACAGCTTATCGTGCTGACAAATCCAGTGCTAACAAAAACATATAAATGTTTTTCCATCTGTTATCATGTTGTTATACATGTGTCATACATAATCATTTAATACCGTGTGAAAAATTATTGTTTACTGGAAATAATAAAGAAAGTGAAATGTATTGGGCATTACAATGCCATAAACACAATTAAAACAAGGTGCCACATCTATGTGGACACTTCGCTATGCTTGGATTTGTTACAAAAAATTTGGATACAGTAAAGATCTGTTATAAATCATCTTATCAACGCCATTTTATGTAATGTATTGCAAGGATCAAATTTATATTTCTCACAATTAGTCTATTTTAAAATTTGATCGCATTGGAATTAAAGTGTTATTCATGTTTTATAATCGAATTAAACATTCATTTCATTTTAATTCATAATAATATGTTTCCTCTCACTCTTAAATACAAAAAAACTTTTAAGAGTTTATCATCTATAAAGTAATAACTTGTACTCTATGGTACAGTACTTCTCCTTTATCGAATACTATCTGGCTATCGGGAGACTACAATTTTGTTTATGATATTAATTAAATTCCTGTTTCTTTTGTTAATCCTTTTGTTGAGAATGTTACATACATGTATGTTGAGGGTTTTTCTTCTTCTTCCTTCTTCTTCTTCTTCTTCTTCTTCCTTAGGTGTGGTTGTGTGTTCCAAAAGTACCTGTAAGTAGGCTTATTCCCCTGTTGCTACAACCAAAGTACCATATATACAGTATCCTTTGTAGAATCATTCCATTTTACATGTGACCACCAGATTTATAGGAATATGATTATTATTATATAAATTTTATTTACCCAGCATTTGATGACATATTTATTGAAAAACTGCTTATAATAATAATACGAGTGACCATTTATGAATTCTAGGACCCGACAGAAGCCGTTATTAAACTACCTATGTATCATGGTATTTATTTTAAAGAGTTAACTAAATCTCTCCCTAAGACCATAAAACAAAAATAACTTGACCATGATTATTGAAGTATACATTATGATTATGGGGAAACCTTATATTTCTCGATAGCCAACTCATCAATGATCGAGATTCCAAGTATGATATCCTTAATCCCCAGGGCTTGGTGATTGCAGTGGAAGAGTAGAAAAAAAATAAGAACCATATATTTCTGCAGTGACAAGATAGTGAAGTGCTTAAATCCAACCTACTCTCATCATATCAAAATCCATGATCGTAATGACTTCTACCCTGGTTCCCAACTCTGTTGCGGAAACAACCTACTGAAAAAAAATACATTCTGACACCCTATTGTTCATCGAATCAGAATCATTGTTACACCCCACAGTAAAACTACGACATTCTCTATAAACATGGTGTTCATTGTTTTTTAAAAAATTTGAATTATTGACAACATCATTGACACCATTAATAATATCTGTCTGCAATAATATTATAATAATAAAATGCTTTACGATTATAACCTCAAAAAATGTATTACGGACTATACATGAAGAATCAGGAAAATCAGTATGGGTTGAGAAGTAATGAACACTCATTATACATTATTTTTATTTTTCGTTTACACTTAGGCACACTCTAAAATCCTATTTGACTTCCATGGGATAACAGTAGAAAATCCCTTTAATTATACTTCCTTAAATGATCTCATATATACATGTTAGAGAGTAATGAAGCTCACTAATTTAAATACTCATTACATATTACAAAACCCGGAAGGCTATCAATGACACATTTAAGAAATCAATTCTGTACAATCGTATAAACATAAGATTTCATCTTCCAAATTTGAAATAAACATGTATGTTGGTGTTTTGTTGTGTACTACACTTCATTCGATGATATGAAATACATACCATGTCTCTCTTTCATACCTACTCTTAAACGATTTAAATGAATGTTTATGGGTTATTATTATGATGATCAAAGGACCGAATTCTAATATGTTCAAACTTCATTGATTGGGCATATTGAAAATATGATGCTACATGCTCCAACATCAAACTATTACATGAACAATGTATAAACCCCATTATGATACAACTCCTAAACTGATTGCTCAAAATATGATGTTGGAGGCACATACATGTACGCATCTTATCAATATGCCAGGCTAATGTTGGGACCAATTAAATTGAGTTTTTAATCGCCATAATAACCCAGACACTCATTAAGATTAGTTTTAGAGTGGTGAACGAGAAAGAAGGGAATATTATGGAGGTTTCACAATTGTCGTCGACCTGATCCCGTATTAAAAGTAAACACATCTATGGCAGACCCGAAACAATGCAATATTCGCCCAACGAAAGTTGTACAATGCGACTTAATATTGCAATCTTGTGGAAGAAGTGACAATTATCTCATGAAAAAATCTATAGAAAGCCAACAAGTGAAAAAAATAAAATTGAAAAAAAAGCAAAATTACAGCAGCACTATCACCAAACTGCGTTATTACGTAAACAAAACCCTTGAAATTATCCAAATTGAAGTAAGATCAACCATATAAATAACATGTTATCTAAATATGTTTTACGAAAACATAGCTCTTTGAGCAAATAACAGATGATATCATACTGATCATAATTTATACACAAAAGAAACATTGTTGTCCAATGTTTTCTTTTTGATTGGTGTGTTAAAAATATAAGCTTAGTATGTTTTATGTACTCATAGTGTATGAAACTTTGGCCGCAAACTGTGTAGTGTATGTGCGACATATATATTTGAGAGTAATTTAGCTTATGATTCCGACAATCAATAAGGCCAAAATATGTTTCGGATTGGACTCCTTCCACTAAAATCATGGAGCTTACGGCTTCTTCCACACTTAAATATCACACCTTTATATGAAATTGGGTGTTTTCCGTTTCAGGGCAATCCAGACTTTTTTTGAACAGAAATAGGTACCTTCCCAAAAGATACAGCTGCGGCCCGCTGCGTGAAACGCCGCACAGCGGGCTTTTAGGCAGGATATTACCGTTTCCCCCATAATTTCCATTGACTTAATTGGAGGATTAGTACATCCTGTATTAAAGTGCCGCAGTGCGGCGTTCACGCAGTGGCCCACGGCTGTAATCTTTGGTAAGGTACCTAAATCATCCTCTTGAATCAATGGTTTGTGTAATAAATTGCCGAAGTAAATGAACCCTATATATGTTTTTAAATTTTATTTTATAATTTTTACACATAGAGTGTAGGTATCCAATAACCATTTACTAGTAGACACCTATGTTCAATCATTAAAATAAATCAATAAGTCTGCATTATGTCTTGCCTCCCTTGCCCCCTTGGGGTTAGATTAAAATGGCAACATAATTATTAAGAAACACATGGACCATTTGTAGCCCAAATGTAACCAAAGCCCTTTGGAGAATACAACATGTTTTGGAATAATAAATGAGGCACCACCAATTGTGACAGTATTATTCCAAGTAAGAGTATATAACAATATTAAGGGCTCTTTTTTTCAAATTTTAGAGGCTAAGGGCCGGATACCCATTTTCCCACTGGTATCTGCACTGTTCTTATACCAAATACACAAAAACACCCAATTTAATTCCAAAGAAGAAAATGTAGTATAAACTGAAAACAAGTTTTTCAAAGAAGTGGGAACGGAGGGTCCCTAACCAAAGTACTAATCCTCCATTATTTTTACTTCGTTCGGTTCTCAAAATTGTTCACAGTGATGAAGGGGAGTCATGATATGTTGAATTAGGGCAAGCTTTCTATATTTTTACAGGGCACGCGGGCACCTTTCGACCCGCACTATCCCACGTTTGAAATTTATCATTTGAATTAAACCAGAACATTCCAGTGAAAAAATTTGTATATATGAACCTTGACATATCCAATTTGTTATAAAGAAATTTTACTTTAAAATTGTTGGCCAAGGTGGGGTAGGGTTGAAAAACTGTCTAACACCAATCTTGTCTCAGAATTTTACAGGATGAAACACCCCCTATCCAATCTCAAAAAGAGTCATGTGTAACATAAATAAACTAAATTCACAAATGCCTACCCTTCAAATGAAATATCACTAACACACTTGCCACCAATAACCAAGTTGTTTTAATAACCGCCTCCCCTCTCCTCGCCATCTAAATGCTATTCTTAACACCACAATCAACACACCACCCCATCAACAACCAATCCCAACCAAGCTACCTTCAACTAATTCTCTCCAACATAACTCTTGCTCTGTCCCAACAATTCAATTTAGTATGACAAAGAAGACTTTCTCTTATTATTGAAAACAAGTTATAAAAGCAATATTTGAATGGCTAGTATTAACTAGGAAAATGTGCCTCAGGCCCAGCCCTCGCATTATTCAGTGATTTTCACGATCTTTTGCCCAGCCACTACAAGAGAAAATGAATAGACTCTTTCGATTGTATAGTTAATAAGGACAATTGTGACTATAGTCGAAGTCTTGGCAGGCAACAGAGCTTAAAGAGTTCAAATTTTGGGTGTAAGGAAAAACATTCTGGAATCTCCAATACCAATAATGGACAGAGCTGCCCCGTCCTTTTCTCTAATAAATCTTTGACCAACGCTTTGGTGGACTTATTACTTCTTCCACTAAAACTTGGACTTTAGGTACTTCTCCACTAAAATATTTGACACTGTTTAGAAATGTAGTTGTGTTTCCTGTTTGGCGGCACATCACTACACTTATTTTTTTTCCAAAACTACTCTTACACCAGTGTTTACCCAATAAGATGTATAGCACTATATTTTGTTCCAAAAAATCTCATTTTTGAAAACAAAAATTGACTTTAAGTACTTTTCCATCGACTGTTTAATTGAATAATTGGGGAAAATTTGAAATTATGAGAAATATAGTATCCCAGGGGTCCAGTTCAATATGGACCAGATTAACATAAAACACCATTTCCTAATTACCAATACCCTAGCGGTACCCAGTCTAATTTCTTATTTCATTACTTGATTTAATAGTATCCATATTTTATTTCAAATTACCAACCTAAAAAATAGTTGCTTCGATTATTCTAGAGCCTGGGTTGCTTGACGCAACCTGATCAATCTCACACACAAAATTCACAAAAGTCTTAGAAAGGTTGAGCATTAATGTTTTCCGATTATGCGAGAAAATTCTTTCAAATCCATTTAATTAAGGATTGATATGAATATTTCGAGGAGTAAACTTTGAAATTCTGACAGAATCCCAAAAGTACTCAGAATAATTATGCTTGTAATATCGTAACTATGCACTTTCAATAAAGACCCCTGTAGAATACTAAATACTTGAATTTTCAATTTTTCTTAAATTGGTTCAGTTGTGGATACTATCAACAAAAGCTTAACAGAACACATTGAATTAAAGCACAACTCCAAAAAGATTGAAAAAATGATAGCGTACATGTAGGCCTATGACCAATTGAAGACGACTGTTACTCGTACATGTCCCACAAAAAAATAATGCCCAGTTCGTGGTGTGATAGTCAGTGGACTGATTATCACAAGTACACAGTTTAAATACTGTTAATTTCTCAAAACTACCTTCCTTTGAAGGCATTCGTTGCCATTCATATGGGGGGGGAGACCTCTGTTGCCTTCCATTGTTGGGTGGAATGACGTAGCTCTCGTCTATACATGTAGCTCTTTGCTTTTTTTTTCCCAGGATACACATTCTGAGTCTTTCTTTCTCGCCACTAACATCCTTTTATCTGCCTGCACGTAGAGAAAAAGAAATAATATAAAAATTCATTGTTACCTGCTTATGGCTGTTACACAGTAACATGTGCAATGGCATTACTTCAGATAACAAAGACAAAAATAAACTAAAAGGTCATTAGAAACATAAAAAATATGACAACAAAAGCTTAGCATGCATTTTTCACAATATATTGATGTTTATTTCTGCCTTATTTTATTTTTTACTCTGTTAACTGATTTATTCCATTACAATTTGAACTTCTTATGGCGGCCCATACAGATTATAATTGAAAAGTTGAATATCTAGCAGAGCCTCATTTTTGTGTCCTTGACAAAGTTGCATGCCATTAAAGCATGCATTATTTTCAGTGTTACATGATTGTTAAGGACACATACAAATTTTGTATACTAAAACCCTATCCCAAATATACCATATATCTTTCTATTTGTTACCGTTCAGAAGTGTGTTTAATTGTTATGGGAACACACTGTATACATACATTAAAAGGCTCACAGGCTACCTTAGGTTGCATCTGTTAATTAACATTAAAAGACTGGGTGTTTTGGTAGCTGTTCAAGACCTGGGGGGGGGCATGATGGCCCCTCGCAGATGTCCGAACCCCGATCTCGCAAAGCCCGCCGCAATTGTCCCACCACTCAGAGAAGTGACGTGGTGCCCAATGTCATCTACAGATGGGCTGTGCTATACTTCCCTGTGAAATAATATCAATTTATTTTATATTCATTTATTTCTAATTTATGCATGAAATCAATACTCTAATGTGAGAAAAAATAGAAACGCTAGAAGGTATCCCAACTTATTGTTGTATTATAATTGTTCTAGAATTAATTTCTCATAATGCCGATTTAATAAGTTCTTATCTGTTATTGTATGGTTTCTGAATTATTATGTACTTATATTATTAGTTGTATATTTTACCTTTTCAGCTTCAATACCTCTGTACTCGCACGCCCATGCTTTAAAATTTTCAAATAACTAACACCCAATATGAGAAAATATCATATATAATATCATATTGGACTATCAGGATACCAATATTTCAAATGGTATAGTCTGATTTTCATACACCTTATAGATGCTCTATCAAAACAAGCGACGATAGACCACCTATTACAAAGAATTACACAAATTGCTATCAAAAGTGCGTATTTTTTGTTGAGAGTAAGTGGATTTATTAATAAATAACTATTATCCCCGAAGTGCGTTCCAAGTGAGTAATTTTAAAATTTTAGTATTTGTTTTGCTTATACCCAATCTTGTCATATCACATTGCATGCCCCTGCATTAATGATGAAATGAGAGAGGTTAAACCAAAAATAAGTTATTCCTATATTTTCGTAGAAACAAGCTCCAAAATATCCTGCCGAAAGTCCACCACAAAAGATACATCCCATATTTTAGTTCACTTAAAAAAAGCAGTAAGAAGTGTACATGTAGCTGCTAAACTGGCTATATCAATATATGAGAAAATTGACATAATGACAGGAGCTTGTCGGGGTCACCCTCCAATCATACACAAATAAGATTTAAAGTGGCTGATTACCTGTCTTAGATTATCATGAAATACACACAAGCACTGTCACAACCCGAGTCACGTTAGGGGTTTCCTCCAAACGCTATTGTCCATCGCAAAGTTCATATTTTACAAAACAAAGCAAAGTGGGATAAATAAATATATATGATTAGGACTGCGTCTGAAAAGGAAACTAAGAATTCTCACCCTTCCAAAAGTCCTTCTTATAACTGTCTCTGGCTAATTCATCCAAATTGAGATAACAAGTTGGGTGTTGGTCAAGTGAAGAGAAATAATAGGAAATTTTAATTGGAGATGGTATGTGAACAAATATGAGCAATGGCTCACGGTGGATCTTCAACAGCCACAGTGAAACATGACTCTGCATGGCATCTTACTACAACGGTACAGCGTCTTATATTTTCTTGAGAGTTTACCAATCTTTTAAGAAATATATATGTCATGTATGTTTTCATGAATTTGGCTTGTTCAATAGTAAATTTTCTTTCCTGTTCCAGATACACAAGTCAAAATGGGAAAAAGTTACACATTTTGCATTGCAGGTTCCGGGCAAGAGCCTCCAAATCCATTTGCTATTTGAATTCGAAGATTCTTTCTATTTTAATTTGATATATGTGATACAACTGAATATATATTGTTGTTTGTTGGTGGTCAATTGTGGCCTACTCATGAGCTTATGGTAATCATGCATAATTGGTTCAAGTTTTCAGATCCAACATGACACCTGCCACACAAGTCACACTCCTGTGTCACGCATGTCACATATTTAAATGGTTGACAGACTTAAAAAGACTGGCCAAAGGATAATGAAATGTCTACAAGCTGCACACCTTCAGTGCGTTTCAAATTAGTGCCCCATGAATAATTTTCATCTACATAGGAGTAAAGTAACTTCTCGAGGAAATTTCAGTCAAGTACAGTAAGGTGCACAAATCCGTTCAAGTGATCGCATCACCGACGAGTCACAGGCAAACAAATTGAAATAGCTGACACAAAAAAAAAGACTTGTGCACCAAAATTTCTTGTGCTAATGTGTAATGTCATACCTTGATGAAATAAGTAAGAAAAACAGTTATGGCATCTTGAAATTTGAGAAGTAATTTGAAGCTCTTAACAAGCTTAAAATTTGCGTGTCAATTCACATGAGTCACCCAATGGAAATGGCCGCTTTTGTTTTTTCTGTTGTTTTATTTTTGCAAAAATTATTGAAGAAGCATAAGTAATGAATTTTAAAAAAATGATCTTATGAAAATAATCATATCTTGTGAATTAAGCGTGAGAAAAACTCCATTTGCATTGATTTTGTACACAAAATCATGTTTTTGAGCCGGTTTTCGGTCTGACAGATTATTTTAGAAAATCGCTGCAGCATCGTAATGGTAAGACTGATTTTTCGCAAAAATGGTTTCAAAAGATGTATGAGACTTAAAAGTATAAATTCAACAAGCGGTCATGGTTAATTTGTTACACCGTTGCGCTGATCACAAAACATCCGGTTGCGGTCGGAAGTTTTCGTGCCGGATAACATGTCACGAGGGGGTGGGGGCATGATGGCCCCAGTCTTATTCTAGATCTAGAAAAAAAAAATTAATTGTAATTATTCAGTTATGAAAACTTTTGAGCCTACTAATGATCAGCAAAAACATTCTTGAGAACATGACATTGTAACATTGGTAGTGTGTAGAGTACAACAGCCTATATCATGCTATTATCTCTGATAAATAACATGTTGTGAAACTAAAATGTAGATCAACCCATTAGTAAGCCATAAAATGACACACCACAGAAAAAGATTGATAAGTCATATTACTTTGTTGAGTTATCATAAACAAGTTTTTCTGTAGACTATCAATAACCTCTGTGAAACTATTAGACTTGTGATACCACCAACATTATATCAGATCCAATTGTCAACAACAGTATGCACATAGTGTATCAAGTTGAAGTGATGATCGTCAAAACGGTTCTCAAAATTATCGTGAGAACAAAGTCGTAGACAGACAGACGGACATACAACCAAAAAACCTATTAGACTCCAGCGAAGACTTATGCTGGCCAAGAATTCAAGAATAACATGTATCCAGTATGTGTATTTTAGAATGATCACCTTTTCAAACCCTTGAGCCACTTAACCTACTTGACAAGGACTATGAAGAAGATGCTCCCACTCAGTGATTGCTGTACACTCTAGATACTTTTTGGTTACCATAAGAGTGTATTTTCGATCTGTGATGATACTTGTCAGTGCGGACTAGTCTCTCTATAAGTCAGTGTCTCAACTATCTAAACCAGAGCCCTGTGAAAATAGAATAACAAATTATAATATAAGCTAACTCAGTATAACCTACCAAAATAACCTTACAAAATTAGTACACATATTTAACTAAAACACCACCAAAGCCCTGCATGATAGTACTCTGTGTGCTGCAATAAGTATTGTCACCCCCTACATCATGCTTTAATTGAATATTTTACATAGGGAGTAATGATTTTGGCTTTCAAAACAAAATTATGCCAAGCTGTAGCTGTTGGAAAATTACCTTTTTTTATGCTGCCATTGATGAATTTGTGTGATACGGTATTAAGTTAGAGCTATGCTGGTTTGCGAAGCTCTTCACGGCATGAATTTTCAAAGATCTCAACCTCCTTGCGAACATTGAGATATAAAATAGTGTAGACCTACAGAGACACAACTGAGGAAGCGAGAAGGAAGTTTGCTGAGGTGAGGCAAAGTGATGAATAAATTTGATCGTAAACAACTTGTGCAGAAATAGAAGGGAAAACCGAGACAAAGAGATAGCAAGTCTGCTTTGCAGGTCGAAAAGAATTGCGAGCTCTTAGCAATTGTTGCAATGCCCTGGAGAGATTGGGGTGAAAGTATCAGCATCGATCAGCATAGGCTGTCTTTACTGTCAAATTTCGAAACTAAGTGTAGCCGGAATTTGCACCCACACAGCGCAAAATTCTGTTAAATGCTATTTCAGATAATATTAATGTTAACTGAATGTATTATAAGTCACAAAGTATTGCGTTTATAACAATGTACTTTTATATAAAAAATTCAGTCAAATGTGATTGATATTGTTCTGCGTTTATGGTAGCATGTATATTTGTGTAAGGGTTAGGCTAAACAAAATATCTCTATTGCAAACACTTCAGTTTTTCTAATTATCTATTCATCCAATCAATGTGCGCGTTTGGAAAGTCCTACTCATAAATAGAGTCAACAAAAATTAGATAGGCCCTGTAAGACCTAAATAACATAGAGTAATGTCAAGCGGAAACATAATCAACGTTATGGGACAATCCTGTCATGTCCACCACGAAAGACGTACATGGTAAAACTTAATCCTCTGGTCAATCACATTAATCACTTTGTGGGCTGATATGATTTCCGTTACTTTTTCTAATAGAAGACCCAAAAAATCTCGCTTGATAAGAAGTGAGGATCCAAGAGGTCTGCAAATCCCCTAGTCACATACTTTCAGGAAAATGATTCAAGGTGAGTGAGAATGAGGCGAGAAAATGGCATTGTTTTAAGTGTCATAATCATTTTAATAAATAGATAAACACTAACTTTGGAAGAGACGCGGAGGGCAAGGCAAACTGCTCTAGCACCATCTCGTATATATATTTTTTCAACAAACATGTAATGTTATTTAGTGTACAAAAATAAGATGGTAATTCGTTGTGTAAAGAACCGTATCAGAACCACCCTCCCTCCCCTCAATGCTCAAAACACGCTCCACAGCCCTGAATATTGTAACTAAATTGAAAAGTACGATGTTTTCTACTAACCTTGCAAGTCATTGTTTTGATGTTCCCCAAGCCATGTTCCTAACATCTGATCCAAAGTCCTGTCACTTTCCACATCACTCTCTCGCTCCGCCTCGTGAACAATATCATGCGTCAAGCCACCTGACGTAGTCATCTCAACGGCTAACTCCCTGGTCAGACCTGCATTTCAAACCGAAAATATGATAATAATAAAAATTTATATTTTAATCATAAAGGCAACATAATTGTTAGTTACTTCACGAGTGGGTGTATTTTTAAAGTAACATAACATGGAAAGAATCCATCACTGCTAGAGCTGCGAAGTCAATAATTAGAGAATTTCCCAATTTATTAAAAAAGATTAGATAAGTATCCAATATTTTCTTCTTTCCATGGACTGCAATTGAGTAAAACTAATTTTGCTTTCAAGAAGAGGGAATAGTCCAATACAATTTGTTAACAAAGAAAGGGGAAAAAAAAATAAAACAATGTAAGTAATAATTATGGAATTGTATTGGAAAATAAGGAAAGAATAATAACATCATTACAAATCGATGTTTTTGGCAAAATAAGAGTTTAGGCTTAACAAATAAAAGTATTGCTTGTATATTGATATGCAGTCATTCTCTTGAGATACAGGGGCTCCAAAGAGGTCCCCCCCTACCCACCCCCTGATACCTAACAATTGAGTATATGAATATTAAAAAAGGCCTAAAGTCCATAGAGAGCTCACATGTTCGAGATATCCCGAAACACTACTGAAATATTTTTTTTTATTTCGTGGCAATTAAAGTAATATTTGCCTAAAAACATCAGGAACATCATTAAAAACAAATTAAGTGTATATTTTTTACGCGCATGAACCATAAATTTCAATACTTGTGGGCGGGGCCTTTCTGTCTGGTGGACTTGGGTCTCGGTTATTTAGAATCACAATGGATCTTTATTATTGTGCGTCTCTTGCCATTCATATACATGTAGAACTTCCTGTAGAAGTATTTCCTGCATGTATAAAAATGATACACAAGAGATTTAATTTTTTATATATCAAGACAAAAAGGGCCTACCCCTTATCTTTATTATTGATATTTTAAAGTTTATTATTTTAATTATTTTTTTTATAGCCTCGTAATTGTGTTTTGGGTACCCTAGCCATGAAGGAAGCGGTGCTGGGAGCATTAATGCCAGTGAGGCTTAAATGTAGAGACATGATGTATCAGAGTGTTCACAGAAACTAACTGGTAGCGAGAAATAAATAAAGTTTTGAGGCAAATGAATCCTGTATAAACCACGTACTTTTCTACCACAATAGTTTCTATCTTAGTATTCTTTCCAAATCCATGAAAAACCATCAAGAAGTCTTAAAGCACAACTAAATACAACAGTTCAAAGTAAATTGGGAAGAGTCGAACATTTAAATATTCAATGTGAGGATAATAAGCGTCCCTTCCTATCTTTTTTTTTTTTATTTTATTACATAGAAAACAAGAAATACAGAGTGGCGATCCCCACTCTAATGCTAAAGGGTGTGGTAAATGGAGTGAGAACTTTTCCTTAGCAAGGACCTTTATTTCATGTTTTACGCAGAAGATACTTGGAATGTACGTTAAATTCTTTTTGAATCAAGATGGGCAAGAATTTTTCATATAATCTTGTATTATCAGTGAATTTTGGCGGGGTAAAATTTCTAGAAAAAAAAAAATAATGTAATGTTGTTTGAGCGAATATTTATTGTTAAGAAAACATCAATTCTGCCTGAATATCCACCACTACATATGCACAACCCACATCCATCACACTCGACAGATATCACAGACATAGTAATTTTTTATTTTTCTTTTTTTTTTGCAGGAGCTATTTGTTCTAATTATAATTAACACACACATCCCACCTTCAAAACAGCAACTCGACCACACCCCTCTGACCGGACACACACACCACCACAGCGCGAGCGAGCACACACACACACACACACAAACACAACAAGCACAACCATGCGCACAAGTGAACCGTTCAAAACTATATAATTATTGACACATAGTCGTCATCTCACTCTTAAAACAATAAAATCATGAGAGAAGGCGACGCATAGACATGTAAGAAATGCCTAAGTCCGTGTGACTTAGCCTTTTCTTACATTCCATACCAGGATCTTCATTCAGTCTCTCACTTTATTAAGCGTCATTTCTTCGTATTGATTTCAGATTCATCATTTAGGCCACAAGAATGCCGGTCAATGATTATTATAGGAGAACAATTTCCCATATTATAATAACTCACAATCGCCAAAAAGATTGGTACTTTTTTTTTCAAATAAATTATATTCAATATACTACGAAGTTGCTTTAGAACACCTGTATAAAAATTCACAAGCTGGCACTGATTCATCATGTCGTCCTTGTGGGCTTTGCTTTTAAGATAGCTCAGTTTCTGTACTGTCTGTCTCTTGTGCTCTATCCGTTTGTACTGTTGGTAATTCATGCGGCCCAATTGTACATAATATTTATGACATTGATCATGGGGGTCATATTTAGTTGAAATGAATCAGTCTTGTGACCATTAAAAAAAATTTATGATTTATTACCTATAAGTATAGTCAAGCATTAATGTCTATCAAAAGTGAGCTTTCAGTTCATTGTGTGCCTATTTACGTTTAAAGTCCCAATATTTCATATTTGCGTTATAGTTAGCAAAAACTAATTTATAAACTTAAATTTTATTTTCAGTGCTCTCGTTCGGGACTTTGTCAATTGTGCGTGGGCCAGCCTACACTCCCTGAATACAATGCATTACCCCCAGTAAGATTACAAGTGTCCAAAAAAAAAATCCATTTTATTAAAACTAGTGCCTGGCAACCAAGTCATATAGTCTAATTATAGAAAACACAAAAAAGTTCTAAGATGTATGTGCTTTCAATTTTTGTGTAGTGTGATACTGCTGACTATATATGTTAACAAAATAAAATTAACTCCCATTCTTCAGTTATATTACAACGCACTGACATCCGAACATAATACAATAATCACACGATAATTCAGGCGCATTCGGACTCTAGGGACTTAGTGCGGTTAGCGGTAATTGCAGTGCACCGCAGTAAGATTTCACTATACCGTCTCGACATGCTGCAGATATGCCCAGCGGCGAGTTATTGCTGCAGTCGTTACCCTTATATAGCTTTAGTTGGAGGCGATTCACTTGCTATTTATGCTCTACATCGCATCTATACAGTGGTAACGTGTGTTTCTGGAAATCTAAGACGCTGATTGAGACAGTAATAATCGATTTGGCTAATCAGGCCAAAGCTCATCACTCGGTTCATCATGCATGCTTACCCCGCTCGCGCGCAGTTCCTAAATTCACTTCACCCAACGAATTTCACTTATCCCCACCGAATTCACTTTCCCGAAATGTAGTTAGTGTGATAATTCTGCGTTATGTGTCTGTTATTGTACGTACGCACTGCGTCATGCGCATGTGTAATTACCAATGAACTAATGAATACAAGTCCAGGGGACCAAGAGTGCTGTGGGATTCGTAGATCTTTCGCATTGTGTTTGGAAGCAGTGCCACGCGCGTAGACTATCTGTGTACACAATGCGAGCTCGCTCATTCGCACGCTACACTTGCCATAGCACGGTGCAAGCTATCTTTGCATTCTAGAGCGATCGCCTGCCATGAAAACATCTCGCATTTAACTATGCGAATGAGACACGACAGAACGAATTTAAAAGGAGTTTATTGAACGCCTGAAAATGTAAAAAATCTGTAGTTTTATAACTATTTTTCGTGCCTAACTATCTTTTCCTATGAGGGGCGTGATATTTTGAACGGGTGACTGGGCGAGGCAGTGAGTGCTGAGGAATGAGGTGCTATGAGACGCGGTTCTCACGCCGCCTCCGGGCGTTGACTTGTCACGGGTCTGCGCTTCAGATGCGTCTAGAATAGCTTATAGTCCCATGACCAAGGCTTCACCGATAGTCTGCCATAGATATACATACACCTTTAGAAGCCGCTATAGGGTCAAATGTGGATCAGGGGTTATACATGTACTTAGGGGTAATAGGGTCTAGAGGGGGTCTGAGCAAAATAAGTTGCGATTTTATGGATTATTGTGACCCGTGTCATGTTTAACATATGTTAACATTACCTTGCCCTTACACACTAAGGGGTTCACAAACTATCCATCATCGCTAAATCTGTATCTAACCGTTTTGGCGAAGTGCGACGCGGCTCTTCACAAAATCCCGGTCGAGACCTCGATTCACTCCTTGCAACGACGGGCTTCTACACTAAGCCGATGAGTTTGTGTGGTTGGAGTTATACTTTTTGAAAAGTTTTCCAGCTTTTTCGAGTTCTTATGCTACTAAAACTCCCTGGCCCACCATTTCTTTCATGCATTTATTTCATTTATAAAATTGAAAAAAAGAAGACGCTGCGTGGAAAAAAATCGAGAAAATAGGAAATCAATTCAACTTTACCCAAGTTTTTTCGTTGTAATATCGGCGTAGAAGGGGGGATGAAATTCCCAACTCTTCTGACGGGAGCACGTATACGCGCCGCTCGTCCTATCCTATCACGTGATTTATTCTTCCGATCGATCCCGGTGCGTGAACCGCCATGCATTGCTCATACACAACCTCACGCCTAAACGTCGGTAGGGGGGCCATATTCATACAAACGAGTCTTTGGTCAATCGTTTATGCGATGCAAACATCCGTTATATAAATGCTACTGAGAACTGGCATATGCATACTGAGTGGCTGAGAGGCGAAAAATTATGTCCGAATTATAAGATGGTCCAGCAAGTCCTTTGATGAAATGCTCCCTAGGTATCTACTCTCATTACCAAAGAAGAGAGAAGAAGAAACGAAAATTTAGAAATAAATTGTAAAAATTATGGAGGACTATGACGCAGAGAAAAAAAAAAAAAAAAAAGAAGAGGCGGGGAAAAGAAGGAGGTATCTACTCCAGAAGACCAAAATAAATATGATGTAAAATAGATAGTGAGCATATGAATTCAGAGAAAAAAAGATATAGAGGGGGGAAGAAAAGGAAGAGAGACGAAATAGTAATAATATGAAGTAGGACAGAAAAAGAAAAATAGAGACGGGCGGGGGGGGGAGGTATCTACTCTCATTATCCAAAGAAACCGAGAAAAAAGAAGAGAAGAACGAAATAGTAATAATCAAATCAAATCAAAATCAAATCAAATTATTGAAACAAATTAAATCCGCATTCGGATATCTCAATACAAACATAACAATTATGAAATCAGAAAGAAAAGAGTAGAGAGCGGGAGGGGGGGGGTATCTACTCTCATTTTCCAAATAAGAGAAAAGAAGACGATCGGGTTATATCTACTCTCACTTATCCAAAAAGAGAGTAAGGATCGCATAGAAGACGAAATCCGATAGTAAATAATATGAAGTTGGAGAAAGAAAGATATAATGGGTGGGGGCAGGAAGAGAGAGAGAAATATCAACTATCATTATCCAAAGAAGAGAGAAGGAAAGAAGACGAAAATAGATATATGTAAAATAATAGTGAAAATATGGAGTCAGAGCAGAAAAAAAAAAAGCTAGAGGGGGAGGGAAATGATAGGGAGAGGAAAATATAAAAAGGGAATAACGAGGTGGATTTGTACATTCAGACACTGAGGCAAGAAAAACGACAATGTCCCAGTGCTCTTTAGAACTTTTTTCCTCTCCGCACTCCAGCGTTCGCTCATCTTTGATTTATCATTTTTCTCAACTCTTCCGAAAATAATAACAACAAGAAGAACAACAATTTAGCAACCACCATTCACTGTTTCTCTTTATGCAAAGCGAAACGCCCGATTAGTGCTGGGCGATGCACTCCCCGACAAAAGAATGTCAGGCGAACCGCTCAAGATTTTATTTTCTGAAGAGCAGGATTCAGGATTGTCGTTAAACCTCTTGAATACAGAAGGACTTAGTGTTGATCAGAAGGTTTGACATAGGGGAGACGGGACAAAATGAAACACGGGGCAATTGTAACAGAGGCTCCCATTCTAGCAGAAACACGCTATAAACTTAAAATTTGTTAGGAGAGCATGCGCATTAATCGCTCCACATGCCTTATGAGTGTTAGCCAGATTAACGGTTGTGAACTTTCTAAACAGCGGAAAAAAACCGTTTTTTGAGCAATAAAAGTAATATTTCACATACCCATTGTTTTCTTCTGGACAAAATATGTGGATGAGCTCGGCTGTCATTTTTATATTTTAAAAAATTATGTTCTTAGGCCATATTGCTAAAGTTTCAACGAAGAATCACAGAAGCTAAGATAGAAAAAACACGCCCTCTCCACACAATATGGCATGATCGCATGGTCACACCCAGGCGGCAATAGTAAACAAGCTGTTACAATGTACACCCTGTTATTCTGCTCTAAAAGATGAACTGCCCGTAGAACTCGGTTAAGCAGATTTCCGCCTGAATCAACACCAAGCCTAATAGAATAACCATCAAGGGTGGTACCGCGGGCGTTTTTGGAAGTGAGGGGTGAGCGGCAAGTGGTGGGAGGGGAGCTAGGTAGAGGAGGGGAACGGGGCGCGGCGGTCCTGAGAACAGCCTAGACAACAATAATACCAAAGTCCATTCATTTTCACCCTGTTGTACACGTATTCCGTCTGACGAATAGCCCTTTGCCAGGCTCCCGAGTTGGCCCCTGACCAACGAATTAGCATCAAACATGAGCAGCAATAACAATTGCCCCGGAATTGTTGGCTCTCCACTGGAGAACCTCATAATTAACACACAATAACAGAATAAGGCCTCTCTGCAACCATGGATTCTAGTACAATCCGAACATATATATAGATGCGGTCTCCATACAACTCACGGAGACGAATTTTACTTTTTCATTATAACTATGTGGCGGAGACGCCCTCGGAGGATCGTCTCCCGATTATGGCGAGACTTTAATATAGCATATACTGCGACACTGGAAAAACAAAATTTTCTTATTCTAGTCGCTTGGGCGATTCGTCTCGACAAAGCTGAGATACCAGAGCCTCAAGTTTTATCTGTTGTTGTTGTTGTGTTGTTTTTTTGTTAATAATAATTATATAATAAGCCTCTACTGAGGAAAAAGAAAAAAAAGTTAAAAAATATGAAGAGAGTGACCATTACGTTCATTTTAATGAGTCAATAAGAATATGTAAATAGGAGCTAGACTTGGATATAAAGAAAGAAATAAGCCAAAGGGAGATAAGGCCTCGTTGATAAGCTCAAGTATCCCAGAACTTTATAAACTTTGAATGTTGCTGTCCGATTATTATGGCAATACTCAAAAATAAAAAACAATAAGTGGCATAACCAATACCGTCATTATAATCTCAGAGCATAGAAAATTCACCAATAACTTTGAACATATCAGTCTAATACAGGTGCTTTGTTAGAAAAATGGCATAATTAAAATATTGAATAAATCTTTCCCCCGCCGAAAAAGGGGGCAAAGCATCGAGGTGCCTTGATTTGTTTACTCATTTGTTTTCACTGCTAATGCAGAGCTTAAATGAGTTATTCTTGTGTTTTTTTATAAATTATATCAGCTTACTAGAGACTTAGAACTTCATAACTTTGAATGTAGAATCAATTATAGTTTCTTTTTTACAAGGACCAAAGGAACCTTATCTATGAGCTCAAACATGAGGACATAAATAACTGTGAACATATAGATTTTATTTCATTTTATTCGTCGAGTGTTCATGGTATAACACATAAAAAAACACTGACAGGATAGCCCATGGAAACCGAAAATAAGGCCTATTTACAATGGCGGTCAAATCTTAGAATGGCGAAAGAGAATAGGGACCCCCCCGACTGCTTTTCTAACGCTATAAATAATACACACATATTAAAAGAGAGAAAGAAGAAAGAGGAAGGGAGAAGAATCTGAAGAGGCGTGAGAGAGCAGAAGAGAGAGAGACTTGAGTAGAGAGCAAAGGGCTCAGTTGAGTAAAGAAGATAAAAAGTTTAAAGATACGCGTGAATGGAAAGAAAAAAAGAAAGAAAGATACAAGCAGGAGAAGGAGGAGAGCGAGAGGGTAGGGCATGGCAGCCCCATAAAAAAATATATATATTTTCAATATGATACCTGAAAAATATAATGTCCATACGTTTGTTAAAAGCCGGCAAAGAACATATTGATTGCCAGAATGAAAAAAAATGGCGTAAATTTTGAAGATTGATTTTACAAAAAAAAAGAAAGAAAAAAAAAAAAGCTGTCATTTTTATTCTTTCTCAGAAAATGTACACTTTAATTTTGAAAGAATGGCGTTTAAAGTAAAAGGCGTAAGCCTAACATAAAGTGTTATACAACATTGTCCAGTAAAAGATATATTGTTGTAGGTTACAAAGTAGATAAAGAACCAAAATATGAATTAATGAAGTTCTATAATTGTACAGTTAAAGGTGAAGCCACAACAACCTAAAATAAAAAAAAAAAAAAAAAAAAAAAAAAAACATCATAACTTTTGTCCCCATTCATGCATATAAACAAGTGGAAATGTTAATAAAATGGGAGTCAAGCATTGTCATGTTCATTTTATAATTAGTTTATGTGTTTTAATGATGGTTTAATTTGTCAGGCTGCATAGCTTTGATAAAGAAAAACAAAATGTTTACAAGTTCATGTGTTACAATTGCCCCGCACGTCTGCTTACAATTCCCCCTCGTCACGAGCAATTTAACACTCGACCTCTTGCTTTTGAAATGGTAATGGCTTCAAAATGACTGGTTTTACTTTAACCCAAACCTATTCATTATGATCAAAAGCCTAAAATATCATATTTCATTTTATTTAGTTTTAAGCACAGTATTTACTTCAATAAAGCTTGACAGGTTCAAAATTTGGAAAAAACTGTTACAATTGCCCCAGTGCTCCCCTTACTGGCGATGCTTTTAATTTTAGCAATACAAAAAGTTCTATGAATACGTTTATAAATACAATAGTTTTGATGGGCACTTACTTTTTCATTTGATTTCAACTTGATCGCGTATCTCATAAAATATATGCGACTCCTTTATTTGATATCACAGCGCTTTAAAAACCCGGAAATATATGAATGTATATCTAACGCATTTTTAGTGCTTTATATATAAATAGTATAAGAATGGAGATGAAAATATAGAGATATAGCGAGAACAAAAGGAGAAAGAACAGAGAGGATGGAGAAATGAGGCCCAAAGTAAAAAAGAGGGAAGAGACAAAATGCTATTTCAAATATAAATGACAGTAACATATATGGCGCCGAACCATATGGGCGCTTTGATACTGCATGCATAGTTTACTTCTAAACATGACATGTCTTATTTCATTTGAGGTTTAAAGCTCACTGAATCTACCCATCTGAAACGAATAGTGGATTAATGTCGTTTTATAGAGATGATTTGATTATAACTAATGTTTTTTGAAGAGCGTATGGTCATCTCTATCCGTTTTTTCTCTATTTCTCTCCCGGGGAGTGATCTATATGCCCTTATGATAAAGATTAACTGAAACATATTACTTTTTATCTAGAAGTGCAGAATGTTTTATTTCTGGTTAGGCACAGTATCAACACAATAATCGCTATAATATCTCGCCGAAAAGTGAGTCTTATCAATTACCAGGCGTTTTGGCCTCAGGAGTCGTTTTTCTTCGTATGAGTGGAGGGAGCGATTCGAGCGTGCGACAAAGGAGCAAAAATCAACACAAATCTATGGTGTTTTGGCAGTTTTGTAGGCCGCCAATACATCTGGCTAAAATACCTGCGATCCGCAATCCCTTGGATGTACGATTAAAAAGACAGATGACAAAAATGAATACAAATCTTTCTAGCCTTTATTTAGGTCTTTATCTGATATTATATATTTTGTTTCATTATTCCGTCTTTGCGTTTTGCTGGAAAGAATAAGCGGGAGAAACGATAATATAAAATATAAACAAAAACAAAATAAAACAAATACAGAACAAAAAAACGAAGGAGCCAAAAACAAAAACATTGGGGATATATTGCGGATACTATAATTTCATTTGCAGAAAATAAACTTTACTTTCTCTCATTATGGAGAGTAATTGCTAACCAGGCTCTTCTGTGAGGGACAAAATGGTGGAGGAAAATGTATAAAAGAACATGGAAGGAGATGAGTGGGAGGGAATATTTTAGACTCCGCTATTCCAATTTAACTCTTACTCGAACTCTTTCCCAAAAAGCAACAGGAAAACAAAACAAATACTGGCATACAAATTTCCCGCGATGGAATAAAAGATTTTATTGATTACAACAGCCTGT
>CALNVZ010003431.1:26910021-26923389 GCA_940671915.1 Paracentrotus lividus | reverse complement strand
TGGTAGATAACCCCGATTATGTGCCCCTTTTGTTTGATCTCCAAAAGAAGTGATGGCAAATTTATCAAATTGATTTTTCGCTCGCCACGGGCAATTGCCAATGTCGAGCGTTAGGAAGCTTCTTTGTGGCCCTATCATTATCAATTTATCTACCTAATCATTCTTCATTTTCATTGTGCCCAACACCTGGTTAATATTGTATTCTCATTCAGCATTCATCCTCGTTTTTAAGACCTTACCACAAAGCATTAAATATCCAATAAAACTAGGACATATTAATTCAATTGAATCCTTTTTCTAAAACGTTCCCAAAAGCCTACGAGCCATCCATGAGTTTCCCCCGTGATATTTTTTTCTTTACCCCCTTTTCTTTCATTTTATTTGAAGTCGTTTCAAAGTCTTTGTAAACACATTTGTCTGTAATATCATATTGAGGTCTCTCCTCTTTCTTCTCCTGTTAACTTCTACACAATACAAAGTGCAAGACTTTGATGATTTTCCTCTCTCTCTCTCCTTCAATTCTTCTTTGATTCTATATAACCATTCCCATTAGGTGGCTTTCAATCATATTTTCTTTAGAGCCGGCTTCTGAGATTTTCATCACCGACATCCTTCTCTGAACCTTTGAAAAAAAGAGAAGTTGGGTGGATGATAAGACGGGTAGGTTAACGAAAGAGTTTGTGTCAGGAAGGGGAGAGATGAGGGGGATGGCTGTATTCACACAAGAGTCCGACATGCCCCCTCCGGTGGAGCTGGGGGGAAGAAAGCTTGTTTGTGCGAGAGAATGGAAGAGAACGGATGAAAAGATGAGAGGAGAAAGAGGTAGGGGAGATCTTAGGAGAAACAGAATTGTGAGAGTGACTCCTCCGGGCTTGACAAACTTGAAGATCATGAGAAAAACGGTGCTGCGTCTCTGAGCACCAATCAATCTTCCTTTCCCTTCTTTACAAAAGATTTCTCCTCTCTGTTCCTCTTGTATCAAGAAACTGAGCGAGAAGACGAGAGAAAGAAGCGTTGACCCTTAGTCCATACCCATCGCCACCAAAAAGCTTCCATTGTCAAGTCCATCTTTTTTTCGGGAGCTTGGCTTTGTCAGGGGATTAACCGCTGTGTAATTCTTACATCAGATGCACCTACGCTTCCCACGAAGAGAAAAAAAATAATGGTGCATTCTATTTATCCTTTCTGCCTAAGCTTCCCCCTCTCACTCTCTCTTTCTTCTCACTTTCAAACCATCTTCTTAAATTCTCCAAGAGATTTCAAACTCTTCCAACTAGACAAAATAGACCTGTCAGAGAATTGTAAAGCATGGGGTATAACTTTGAACTTCAAGAAACACCAATGGAGGACTTTTTCCCCTCCTTTTGCCCTCTCTTTGATGAAGATGGGGGTGTATAAAGTGCATAAAAACAGATGCAATGGCTTCTTGGTAGTTGCTAGGAGGTATTAATACCGGTCCTGTCGGTTAGAATCTGGCAGCTGCCTTACTCTCCTTCTCTTTAACCATCATCGCACTCTATTGTCCTGCCTTCACTAGAGATGGCCTATCAGAATTCTGCTTGAGATCGGATCCATCGACGCGGAAGAAACTGGAGAGAAAAAGCCATCAGAAGGTGTGACAGGAAAAAGTTCATTGTTTGATGAACTTCAGGTCGAATGAAACTTCAGTAGAGTTCTTAACTCTTACAACTCTTACAATGCCAAGAAGGATAAAAGTTGGATTCTTTCAAAAATATTACTATTGCACTGATTATAAAACTTTGAGAAAATATATAAAAAATTGCATGAGATAATGGGATAACATTTATTACCAAGAATTGAGAGCAGAAGCATACTGACTCGGTAGTAATTTGTATCTGATTACATGTAAATATTGTGATTTTATTGATTCAATAAAACATTATTATTATTTTTTTTTAATACAGCGCAAGTTAACCCGTTGTCTACCGTGAAACCAGTTAGTCCTATATTCAGTCTATGGGAAAGAGAGAATTTAGATGTCAGTCCGTTATCACCCTTCTGTGTTGAGACTGACGATACTTGCTTTCAGATAATCAGAACTTTGAAAATGCACTTTTCTGGGAAACAATACGCGCTAATGTGGAGGAGGGGTTATGATTCAATTTTCATTGTCAAAAGACATGGGCTATTAATTTGACAAATTGTTGAATTCATTATCTACGACATTCAGGATTCTGAATCTAAATAGAGGTGCTTGCACCTGGATCTGAGACTAAATAATTGAGATTAATGGTTTGCTATCTGTTATGACTCATGTTGCTGAAGGCAATCTTTCCAGGATTTGAAGAATAGTTTTTAAAGTGCAAAAGAAAAAAAAAATCTTTTCAAAGTGCTTCCAAGAGCCTTGAACTATAGAAGTTACCACTTCTCATCCTAAGCATAATTCTCAAATTCATTTATTATCCATAGATAGTCTCATTTTGAATATTTTTTTTTTTATCAACAAATGTCTTGGTAATCAATTAAGTGTGACAAATTTGAAGGCTTAAGTCCTCTTCATTCAATACTTTTATAAGCAAGAATTGCAATATTACTCTAAAAGTGCAACTATGTTATGCCATACAATTATGAATGGCGTGCCAGGTATTTTGGTCTTTGTTCTGTATGAAAACAGCCCTATTAAGCTGCTTACTGTATATCAATTGTGGTTTTCCGTCTCTCTCTTCTGGTTGTCGTTTGAGTATCGCGCGGGACGTGAAGGGAACCAGCAAAAAAAAAATAATAATAAAAAATCAGACACTAATCTTGGAAGGAGAGGGGCAGAGCCTAAGGAGGGGTGATGATGGTGGTTGTATTTTAATATCCGGACCAGTTTCATCTGGGGTGTACACCCATATTGATTTATAAAAAGTTTAAGTTTTATAAAGAGACGGAGTTTATGATATATACAAGGTTGTTTATATCATCTGGATGAAAAATTTGTAAACCAAGTCTTTGCTTGATATAAGTCATTATGTTAATTTGTTTATTATTATTTCCAGTGTGTGTTTATACTTTCGTTTGTAGAACCAATACATTGCTAAATTATTCTAAAAATATATTTTTTGTCCTTCATATTTTGTTTTATTTTAGTAAATGGAGGTGGGGAGGGATGGATATTTTTCCATATTGCCTTAACCTTTGTTTCTCCGCCCATCATCTCCTTATCCTCTAGAAACAGGTGTGTTTGAAGATGAGATGAATTGTGGATCCCGGATATTGGTCATGACAGTGAATGAGTGTCCCATGTGAGCTATGGAATCTAAGAACCCCAAAGGAAGGCATCTTAATCCCCTTTTCTCTTTCTATTTCTCTATCTCCGGTCTTACATATATTTTTCTTTTTCTATTTCTTTTGCTCCTCAGTCAGGTCTCACTCTCGTCTATGCAAGTCCACTGGCAGGCTTTCGAAATCGCTCGTTTTTATACAACTCGTATTCATGAGTTTGTGTGTTTGAATACGTAATGAGCAGATTGTACCCCTGTCTTTGTGGCGGTTATGAATTCTTGCATAGAAATGACTATTTGACATGAAATTTTCGCATTAATATATCATACTATCAAAATATATAATTCCTTAATAAGAAAGAAAATATGTCTTCAAAATAGTAAAGAAATTGTTGGATATATTTTGCGTTAAAATCTGTTTGGGAATTTTTTGAATAACTAGCCACAAATAACGCTTTATTTTCAATGATTCGACAAGAAAAATTGGTTCATGAATCTTCAGCAACTCTTCAGCTTTCCAAAATATACACCAAACATGGTATTTCAAGATTTATACACAGTCAGGAGCTAGCTAAAATGTGCAGCAAATACAAAATTGCTTCAATAACTGCGATCTGATTGGCTGGTCTGATATTTGAGTGTGATTTGATTGGCTGATGCGAATCTCAACCCACGCACCAAAGGTCACTGAGCGGTCAGGTAACGGCTCCACGTGTTTCAAATCCCCGCTCGCATCAATCCTTGAATTCAAGCAGCAATCAGAAAGCCGCATTTTCTGTATTTTGGATTGCTTTTATATATTTGCTAGCTCCTGACTGGTATAAAAAAGTAAAGGATATTAAAAGTTACTACGTTTTGAAGCTAAGATTTCATTCTTTCAAATATGTAAGTTTCTTTGGAATCATGCAAAAATAAGTACTTTTTCTTGTCACTTATACCGAACTGAAATATAGGTTTTTGTTCCATATCTTTTCACCAATACTTTTACATATTTCAGATATGAATAAATACCATAAAATGTGCATGATAGGTAGGTTTAGAATTTCTTCTTTCTGAATATGTTAGAATCAGGAAATTCCGTTCACAAATCAAAATCTAACAAGAGTTGCAAAATCTCAGTTTTAGCCCGCACAGGTCGCACAGACTCCGCAAAGTGCAGATAGAGGACTGAAATAGTTGTATAAATTTCGCACTCTTGGCTTATTATAGGTCACGCTGCCCGTGGACTGTATGTCTGCCTGAATTTCTGTGTCGTCTTCTCTCTCTCTCTTTCCTCTCCTTTTTTATCCTCCCTATTTCCACCTCTCTCCTCATCTCTCTCTCTCTCTCTTTCTCATTCTTCAACATTTCAGTTTGTCCCTCTATCTCTCTTTTTCTTTTTCTATTTCTTTCTCCCCCCCCCCCCGTCTCTCCCTACTTTCATAAGATTTATATCTCTTTTCCCTCATCCTTTTCTTTAGCTTTCTCTCTTTCTCTTTTCTCTTTCTTCCCATCTCCCATCTCTCATGCTACCTCCCCCCTCCGTCTCTTTTCTACCAGTGTTTTTGCAGGAAGACATGCAGACAGATGAAGAATCTCATCAACAGGTGGAATCAAAGAGTGAAAAACATCCCTTTTCTTTATCTGCCATTTTATTCTAGTCTGAATGATAGGATGGGGGATAGGATAATGGATCTAAAGCTTTTACCCCACCATCCAATGCGATGTCATTTGCTCTGGCTATAATTGTTATGATGCATCCATACACTAATTGAAAAACTAACTTCAACCCTGGATTAAACACTCTACCCTATCCTAGACCTGACATGAAACCATATTGCAACATTAACCCTACATCATAGATGAAATTAATCCCAAAGCAAATGTTGGCAGAGCAAAAAGACAGTGGAAGAAATGTTGTTTCACCCCACCATCCTAAATTTCCGGAGCACTACATATTTTTGAGAGGAGTAGAAGATGAAGAGAAGATGGTTTATTGTTAAACATGAAGAACAGTTAAGATGTTGGATCTAGCTATAACAATCAAATTGGGTTTTTATCCATATGTTAAAAATGTCTTTGCACAAGATATTTTGGCAAAACTGTATATGAAATCTACAGTTTATCTGTTGCTACAATGGTAGCACGTCTGTCTTGTCTAAGCTTCTCATTTAAAGTACCGTTTTATTGCCCCCACTTCATCCACACCCCTTGTTAAAGTACCAATCATGCTCCTCTTAGTTAATCGCTAAGCTCAAATTCAAGGGCCGTATAAGAGTCTTAAGAAGAGATCATATTCACTGTAACAGAGACAGTACGCTACTCCCGTCCTAATTGACGCTTCGGCCCGTGAATCTCACAAAACGCCCTGCAGCAATCAAACGAAACTCAACCTCTACTTATGGGGAATGTTCAAATAAGCCACACTGAGCTGGATGCTCAGTGTATGTGTGAATCTGCGCTGTCCTGCTCGTTAGCTGACATCCCGACTCTGTCGCGTCGAGTGCCTGACTTCTCGCGTTGCGCGGAGATACACTCCGCCTGACGATTCTCTTTCATTTAAATAAGGGAAGATGAAGAATCTAGTCAGCTAAGTTGCGCATCTTAAACAGAATTCCGAGAGTGATGAGCGTCTTGTAAGCGATCGGTCGAAAGAGAGACGCAGAGATCGAGAGTTTGGGCTTTAAGATACAAAACGAATTAAGCAACAGGAGAGTGTTACACTAGTATTACTTGATTTGAATACTCTTCAAAAGCGATGCCTGTATTCCGTAGATTTCGGTAGGACTTTAAGTTTCTACACAACAGGACAATCAACTTTTCTTTGTGATATAGATGCAATCAACTCCTTATGCAGTCTGAAGTTAAGTTCTGTAAATTTTCATAGTATCTATGTGATGCAGCTTTATCGTGTAAAGTACTTAAATGATATCTTCTCAGCCTTTTAATCAGCAGTTCTAATTATGTAAGATAGTCTAGAAGAACATTTGTTAATGATATACTATTATTACTAAAAAGCATGGTGTGATGCTTTCTTCCATCAGTATACCTAAAGTTGTCTGGATAAAGAGACCAATGACTCCAAACAAAGCCTGTTATTGGTGTATAGTTCATTCATGCCCTCTGTTAGGAAATATAGTCTCAGAAAACAGACTTTTACAATGAAAACATTTTGTTGAGCTTAGAATGATTTGTCATCTATTTGATTTCTTACCTCTACTTTCACAAACCTCTTCATTTGCAATCAAAGTTATGTTCCTGTGGCTTGATTAAATTAACATCATTATGCAGCATTAATAATAAAGAAATTACTATTCCATGTTTCTTTGCCCTCATATTAAGTTTTTGATGACTACCCCTCCATTCATTCATAGAATGAACTGTATGGATATGTCAGAAAAATATGTTTGCGTCACTCCTTCATCCCAGTTTTTTCCTTCCAAGTTCCAAGCCAGGGGGCAATTATGGCTACTCCTTGTGCAATAATTGATCATAAATCTGGTATTTTTTGTTGGTTTTTGTCTTTCTTGTATCTGTTGCCGAGTTCCTGTCCTTTTGCTAGTGCTTAGGGATTTGTAGCTACCTACGTGCTGCAATTGTAATGGAGTGGTTTGGAGATACAGCCTGTCTTCAGAAGTAATGCATAACTTACCTTGCTCCGATAGACATGTTTTTCTTCCACTGTTCCTGAGGGGGCTTTTTGCCCAATCACAGAAATGGGGAACAGGTAAATTGTTGGTCTTTGTTTTTCGGATAGACAGGTGTAAGCCGTTTTCTGTTTGATAATAATTCTGTTTTGTTTTTTATTTTATTTGTTAGCTACAATGCTATTTCTGTATATAAATAAAGTTCATTGAGAGTAGATTATGCTTTGAAGAATCTGCCAACATCTTTCACTATTCATAGATATGTTGAAAATTTACATTTAGATAAAACGTAAAGGAGAATAAATTTCTGAAAGGTTTTTATTCATAGGCCAAACTTTCTGACAATTTAATGGTATTGAAACAGATTCCAATGATATTTTGTTTTTGCACTCCTCAAAAATTGCCTAACCACATGAATAAACATACTATTAGGACAACTATCCACAGACGATAACCCCAGGACAATTACCCCCTCCTATAATGACAGTTAGGTGTAGAGTTAGGGGATAGATTTTTGGCAGAGGTAAGTTATTCTTAAGTCACACCCGATAAGGCCGGCTCAAACGAACACCTTGAGACCGAAAAAGATTTTACATGAACATGAATGACAAGTTAGTGGTCGCTTTGGTTGTCTGACGGATGTGTTTACGATTAAACACAAGGAGACGCCTCGGAATTGCAAACGAACTATGAAACAAGAACGTCTTTATATTTTTCTTTCCGGGGCGCTGGAAGAAGTTTAGAAGAGGTTACCAATTTTGGAGACAATCTGTCTCGATACCATTTCCTGTTGGTTAGCAGATTAAATTCAGCGCATGGTTGCGGGGCATGAGTCCGATAAATCAGGGCCAAGATGGATTATTTCTCGGCTTTTCAGGACAATCCCAACATCAGGCTTGTAATTTGATACTCCTGACATACGCCAGCGTCACGAGCACCAGGTCTATTATCCAGTCTTTATGCTAGTTTTCTTTGATTCATTCTGGTCTAATAGCGCTATGATCCCGAGCTATAATATTTTTTGTGATTATTCATAGGTGCCTTCAGAAGTTAATCACAGCTTTCTGGCACAGCTTAATGCCTAGTTCGACAACTTGTTAACAGATAAAAGGCAGAAATGATCCGGTATTTCAGATCTTACCCTCTCGTTTGACAAGGTTATATTGCTTTAATTTCCTGTGGTCACCTACCAATTTCCAACTTCTTAATATATTTGTTTCTCATACTTGTGGAGCACAAAACTTCTTTCTCATGAAATATGATATCATGATGTGGTTGGAGGAAGGGGCTGAAGTCTCGTAGAATTCTAAAAAAAAGTATACCAGACTTTTTAATTTTACCTTAAAATCCTTGAATATTACTTGAAATATTTAAATAGATATCCTTAGGTAAGGTTGAAAAGTCATCAAAACTAAATCAGTTGTAGCCTCTTGATTATTTTGTTTGAATCCTCAAAAAAGTACAGCGGAAAGGGCAAGCTGTAAATTGATAAAAGAAAAATTAAAATAACACAAAGAGAAGAAAGAGAGGGAAAATATGAGACGTCAATCTCGCTGTCATTACAGCAGGGATTCTGAAGCAAGCATTCATTCCAGTTGTCATAATTCTCCCAAGAGCCGCTCATTCTTTCCAAAGTAATATCATTGAAAGATGTAATTGTGGGAAAGGGAGAGGACATGCATGTCTGGATAATAAAGAAATGAATTAAGGAGAATAAATAAGAAAAAGATATTAAAAAGAGGAAATTCTTATTTAATACCTTTAGGAATAGCATGGGAGTAGAAAGCTAGGATTAGGATAGGAGTATGCTTGTCTTTTGTATGATCGTATTATGAGGGATTTTTTTTTTTTTTATAGAGGTGTTTAATCACAGTCGAATGGAGATAAGGATGTGATGAATTTGTCTTGAATAATTATTACCTTTTCATACCCCGTAGAGTGGTGATATACATGATTTATCAATTAGGGAGCCCGATCAGCGGGTTACTGCATTGTTCGCCGCTGGTGGAGATAACCACGATTTGTGTTGTGGTGTTTTTTTATGATCTTAATTCATGAGATTTTTTTTCTTTTTTATTGTGGGTTTTGTTATCACCACTTGAAGAGCTCTTTTCAGAAGATCAAATTATTGTTGGGTTGTTTGTTCAGATTTCCTATACTCTCTTTTGATGCGATCATGTATTAGAAATATTGAGTATTTCAAAACAGTTGGTGTGAATTGCAAATTTTAATTTCAAATAATATCACTTACTATTTGTTGGTGTTTATAGGAGAAAAATAAACAAATCACATAGAAGTTTTATGAATATTGATTGGTATCAATTCAATTTTGCATTTTATTTTGATAGCTTCTTAGATTAGTTTAATTATTTTAGTTGAGGATAAGTTTAGTGACATTGTGAAAAATTGTGAGGGACTTTGAAATTTTGTGATTATAGTTTTTTTTTTTTTGGTCTTTTACTTCAACATTTTACCTTTTAAAGATCTGTTCCAAATTTTTATGTTGTTGACATTCTGCCTTGTAAAGTTTGTTCTGTTGCACAGTGATTATATTTCAGCTCCATATCACAAATTATCTTCTATTGTGTTTGAGGTAAGCCTCTTCTCTGCAACTTACACTTATCAAGCTGTGAAAGATAAACAGTAATTCTTCATATCGATGTGCACTGGAGATCTGCTAAACAAGATTGACAAATATTATTTTTTGAAGGGATTATGAACTCCTCTTGTGATCTTTGGCTAGTATTATATCAGGTGATATGAGACAAACAGCATTATTAGATGTAAACTCAGGATGTACTTTTGGAGACAAAAGGGTTTGGGCAAAGAAAAAGGTGTGGATTGGATTCCTCCGGGGCACTGTAAAAGGGTAGTTAAATATCAGTATCTATTTTCATGTTAAAAAGGATTTAATTCATTCAACCAAATGCTAAATACAAGCACCAATTGTGCACCACTTTTTCATTCCCCAAATGTCTTTGCCATGAATTGCCATATACTAGTATCTATTTTTTTTCTTTTTTTTTTGCAAAGATGGCAAAAATTGCCTCAAAGATTGTCTCTAAATACTCTATTTGAAATGATATAAACAAGTGGTTGAATACATACTTGAGTCAAGTGGAAAATGATTTATAGATCAAATTATTTTGATGAATCTGTTTTCCTCTTCCAGTGTCCCTGTCTTCTTTTAAACTAGACTCATGTTAAAGACCTCTTTTTACTTGACACTTTCAGAATAAACGTTGTGAATCATATGGGAAGGTCAGGTGATGTATTGATGAGAGTCAATATATAATTTTATGGGCAATATGAAGTTATTAAACATAATTTGAGGTTGCAGGCACGGGAATTTAAGTGTTTAACTATGCAGGCTAAATATAAGTAAGCATCATGTGGGAAAGATAATGATTTTTTTGATAGTTTTGAAAAGAATAGCAAAAGTGAGAGAAGACCAACATAAAAGTTAAAGAGTAGTTGATGTGTAAAGAATAATTAATGAATGTGTGAGCCTAGAAAGTAATTATATTTGACATTGTTATATAGGCCTACATGTTGGCCTACTAGCTTATAGGCCTACTGTTAATAGTTAATACTTGATATCAATATATAGCCTATAGGCGTGTATTTAATTATATAAAGTAATAATGTATACGTATTAGAAACACTATAGTAGTAAATGACAGAGTTCCACATGAAGATATATCGAAACAAAATACAAGACAGCCACGCTTTAATATTCCGACTATTCTATGTTTATTTCAACAAACATAAATTATTAAATATCAGAAACACTATGTAGGGGTTATATTAATTGTTTCTCTTCCCATTACAAAATTATGTGATGTTAATAAAAAAAAAAAAACAATCCGTCCATTTTATAGGGTGCAGTAAAAATTATAGGAAAGATTTGGTCTGAAAGTAAGACTATGGTGAAGGGGATGTCCCTAGTGAGATGCTATCTCTATCCTACCAGAGACAAGGTGATGTCCCTACTGCAAGGATACAAGCACATCAAGGGACACTGTCGGTAGTCAGAGATTCTACAGCCAGTTTTATTATCAGAATTAGGAAGGGGGGCCGGGGGGTATTAGATGGAAAGGTAACACTCACACCAAAATATTGTTTTTTTGTTGTTTTTTTTTTAATAGCAATTTCATCCTCCACCTTTAATCATACTAATAGGTCTACCCTCTCCTAAAGGTGCTTATTTGTTTATTTTAATCTTTAAGGAGAGCATTTCCCCCCTTAATCGCAACTTAGTGTAATATGATCCCCTTAACCCGACATGTATCCTTTTCCTCTTTGACATGAAAGTGGTTATTTATAAAAAATATATCCTGCTTTTACTCCCAGGAGTAATAAAGTTTGATCTAGATACCAAAATTTAATCATCTTTTCAGGTAATATGGAAAAAAACCCTTCAAAACAGAAGGCTCATCAAAATCTATTCTCGGGCAAATAAGGTACTAAGCTTTTCAGAAATTTTTTGCCTGTTTTATCAGCTCGTCTGAAATAGTGTAAAGACAATGCAGTTTTAATAGCAAGGTGTGTTTCTTGAGAAGAGTTTGTATTGGAGTAATTATTAGATCCTCATACATCCTCTTGGTAGCTTAATGTTAACAATATTTCCTGAGGTTTACTCTGACATTGCACCACATTATGTCTATCCAATTTCACATAAAAGTTATAAAGTAAAAGTATCCTCCTCATCAAATTCGTCATTGAACTTTTATGAAAATATTTTGGGTTGAAGATTCGATGTTACAAAATCTTTGAAATCCTCCATTGTGACTCATTGGTAGTAGAGTGATAGTTGTATGATGATTTCTGAGTCCACAATGCACAGCCTGGAAGAACAAATAAATATTCAGGTACCTTCAAGGTGGAAATTTTTGTGGTGTGGAAATTTTCCACTATTTTGCGCACATCAGGAGGGGCGCAAAAAATAAATCACACAAAAATTTTAGAGGTGAAATACTAATGTTTTTATGTAAACATCTGCCTTTTACAAATATAAAAACATGTGAATAATTTAATTTCCCATTTTTTTTTAACCCTGCAAATATATGCACATTTATGGTACGTTGTAGGTCCATAGTTTGAGGATGGTGTAAATGATTGTTACTCGAGAGTAGTGTGAAATCTCCTGTGATGATACATGAAGACTGTATGATAATGGAGTGGTATTTGAGAAATGATTGAATCACCTTCTGGCTGGTATGGTAGCCAGTCAGCATCAGGATAAACTGTCAAGAGACACCCTGATGGAGATAAGAAACACTTGTTGCATCCATTAACCAAGAATTATCTCCTGAGAGACAGATATGGCAAGCTGGCTTGCTGGGACAAACGGCTTGCATTATACAGTAGGGTGTAGTAGCTATCTTTTAAAGATGGTGTATAGTTTTGGGAGAATAAAAAATTTAATTTGGATTCACAGTTAAATTTTATGAAAGACTGAATCCTAGTATAACTATAATAAAAGAAAATTATATTACTTGAATCTTGTTTTGGTGTCTTTATTGTATAAATATTACAATTGATCTCAAAGTAATCCTCCTTCCTTCACTAGCACTCTGAATGTTTGAAAGAAAGAAGCTCTTTGTAAACAAAATATTCTCTGAAAAATAGAAACGTTTTTGTTAATTCTTTACAAAAGGAAGTTAAACATCAAAGATGAGGAATAATGCAATTTCTACAACACAAATAAAACAAACCAAGATCCTTCTTTCAATCTTTAGTTTGAATTATTAAAATATTGGTATCTTGATGTTTCATGCACATCCTATCTCTCTCATTTTCTCTGACTCTAAAACGTATTTCTCATTTTCAAGAAGAAAGAAGTCTCTGAGTAAATAATTGCAAAAACCCATGTTCTTTGAAAAAAAAAAGTTTAAAATAGAAATGATATGTTTCCTGAAGGTGTCTAAATGAAAATCATCTCTTACTATGCAATTTCCAAAGTTCACAAAAAGATACTGGTATAATGTCAATATTTACATCCTGTGAAGAAATGTCTCATTTTAAAGCTTTTTCTTCAAGGATCATCAAACTATAATCAATTCCATTAAAATGACAAATTGGTTTATGAAATTTTTTGTGGAGTTTGTGGACACTTCAAGTGGCAAGCGTCTCAATGCAGTACCCTCTATACAAATTTGTTACTAATATTATATGAACTATATTTTGTAACATTTACCATAAATAGGCCCCTGTATTGGCAAATTGATTTCTTATCTTATTCCACTATCTGTCTGGTAAAGCCATTTCTCCTAATATAATTTCAAATTTCACACAAATAACCAGGTTTATTAAATATTGCCAGACTATTTAATTAAGAGACATATTTCAGATGATTAAATTACTATCATACCTCCTTTTTATAGTATAGAATTGCTGTTACTTTTCGTATTGGCAACATTATGAACTCGTCTGCTAGAAATTAAATGATGAGAAGACTTAAAGATGAGCCATGATGAGGAGAGATCGTAATTGAGGAAATGGGTGTGCTGGCA
>CALNVZ010003431.1:26892540-26907280 GCA_940671915.1 Paracentrotus lividus | reverse complement strand
CCACTGGCTTCAGGGTGAAGAGCCAGGGTTGTTGCAGAGAAGCCAGACAGGGCCAGGAAATGTAGCTCATGTTGTTAAGTTTGTAGCTCAAACAACTCAAATAAATACTTGTCAAGAGAGGTGTGTATCTGATAGGAGAAAGGTGTAATGCTAGTCTAATGTACAGACCT
This sequence comes from Paracentrotus lividus, assembly GCA_940671915.1. NCBI lineage: Eukaryota > Metazoa > Echinodermata > Echinoidea > Camarodonta > Echinidae > Paracentrotus > Paracentrotus lividus. Next base: position 26,907,110 of record CALNVZ010003431.1, on the reverse strand, counting down.
CAATTGATGTTTAACACAATTATGCCGTGTCTAGGGTGGAGACTAACCCAAAGCAGCCATATATTATACAATACAGGAGAGAAAATTTGGCCTCCTACTTCAGAATCTGCATTTCGCACCGATCTGTGATGTGTATTCTCGGGGGAGAGTTCTGGAGAGATGGCAGATACACCAGTATATTTGACTAGCTTTACAATATTTACTATCAAATTTCATCCGGAGTTATCCATGGAGCATAAACATTTCTGTATAGGCCACATTATTTAAGTCCAGTTATATGTAAATGGAAAAATATGAGGATATATAGGGGCCTATACTACTTAAAGAATATAGTATTTGCCGATTAGCAATAGAGGAAGTTCACACTTAGTTTGTGTAGTTGCCATTGGCTTATGTCATCAAACGCCGTCTAGAAGAGCCTGTAGTGCTTAGACTAGGAAACGATTCACTAGCAATATTAGGGTTACGATGACAAGGTGCGAAGCTATGTTCACACGATACCATCAGGGTTTCAATTCTTGAGGTTTTTAAGACCTTGGTTGGTAACTCTCAAGTCATGGTCACACGGAGCGTGTGTAATTCTCTAGGTTTTGTAACCTCAAGAATCAAAACCAGTAGCGAGAGGCAATAACTTGTGAAAATGGACCATCCTGGGATTTCATGCCTAAACCGGAAGATCTGTTGGGTTTTAAATCATGACTAATTCAAGGTCTTAAACCTACTTAAGTCCTCTTAAATCAAAAGAAGCAACATTTTATTTCATAGTACAACTATTAAAGACAGATTCAAGATTGGCATAATTATCATAGTTAGACCTACACCTCCTCCTTATGGAAAAAAAGGGAAATCAAACTAGAATGAAATACCCAATAGAAATATTTGATTTCAGGTTGGCATTTCATCAAAGGACTTGTCGGACATTTTATCCGACAAATTTACTCTCAGCCAATCAGATGCAAGCATTTCAGTAGCTTATAACAGTTTGTCGGATAAAACGTCTGACAATTCCTTTCATGAAATGCCCCCCAGGTGTTTACCTGAAATGATAAATTCGAAAGAAGTCCCATTTCTTCTGTTGCAAAAATATCTCTGAATGGGCCATTACCATGGCGATATTTCTTTCCACAAATCATCATCTCTGCGCTCTATCCTCAAGGACAAATAGTTAGTTAACTCTCATGCCTTCACACATGTTCGCTATCATCTCTTCTCTCTTGAGGGAGTGTTCATATATGCAGGATAATTCAGAGAAATATGGAATATCTGCAATTCAAATGTAGACCAATGAAATACTTAAAATTTAATTGAATTAAAAAGGTTTTATTGAGATCAAATATGGCGGCCCGAAGGCTGAATTGCATTCAATGTACAAAATAATCTTGTAAATTTTAACAAACATGATACACGTAGGCCTATAATATTTTTTTTTCTTTTTAAATCAATAATTGTTCTTTAGCCTGATATATAATAAGGCTAGATATTTATTCTATTTTTTTAAAGGATCTACAGGTTTTTTGTTGTTGTGTGTATAGGCAGTGATTTTGTTAAAAACTTTGTTTTTATTTTGGTGGTGAGGGCTGGGGGGGGACCTAATAGTCTTATTAATACTAAATTTTTTTTGAAGTGGAGGGGGGGGTGTTCAACGTCACCGGGTGTCTTTAGTTGGCTACAACTGTGTTTGATTCATTTAATATTAAAAGTGCATGGAAAACGGGTCGGGATTTGGATTACCTCGAGGAGTGTGGATGCGCTCTTTGGATGAGGCTTTATCCTCCCAGCTTAGGACTAGCGCCTGTCATTTTTCGGCAAGAGGATTGTCCCCTCTGAACCTGTTGGTATCATCCCCCATTGTTGGTCCCCTGGTAGTGATTTGGTTGGTCAGGGGTGCAGGAGGGGTGGATGGCGGGAGACATCACAGGGCCCGCAGGGGGCTGCTTGCAGACAGATGAGCCCTAAGATGTTTGAATGGGATGGGGTATTAGATGCTGTCCTTTAGATCAGGGGATGAGGAATGGATGGGACAAGTGGTAGAAAGGTGATGGTAGGAGGATAATCTACAGGAATATGTCCATACTATAGTGTATAATATTAAGGGACAGCGTAAGACTACAATAGGTCATATATTGTACCTTGCCTTTGGATAGGACACTAGTCTTCACCCCAGAATGATGTACAATGTAATTGTTGTAAGTGTCAGATTAGAGTCTGTGCTTGCAGACTAGTCATAGGACTGGTAGACGACACGCCCCCCTTTATTTGAAAGGGGGGGGGTGAGCAGAGAGGGAGGGGGCTACAAATGATCTTACAGGGGCAGATTGATTTGTAAAGAGGAATATACATGGATGATTTCTCAAGGCTAAATACAACATAAATTATTGAAAAGGCTCTTCCTCTGTTTGATACTAGGAGTTAAAGAACATTTTATTTCATTTTATGTTAGATCTTTGTAAACATGATAAAGACAATGTTGTTAAAATCATATAGTGTAAAAATAAAAGCACCGACATTTCAATGTATATTATAGGCCTACATTGTAATTGCAAGTTCATGACTCTGATTACATTTGATGAGGTCATACAAGTGATGTGTTGCTTTCATTTGGTTTGTTTGTAATCCCCTTCAGGTCTGCAAAGAGACCATATTAATACAGTATTTCTGCAAATTATATAGAGCAATTTGAGATCTCTCACATCCTCTCCTCTCCCTCCCCTCAAGGCATCTATCTACAGCAGGTGGAATCTTGATCCCTCTTTTAGGCGGTGTTTCACTAGCTCGAGTTTGACTAATCGTGTGCTACATGTATTTCTAATCCAACGAATTAGCTCTATCGAGAATATCAGGCTTTTACTATCAATTAGTGTACTGAATTAGGTGAAGTTTCAGCCCAAATCGTCTTTGCCTTATTTCTAAACTCAAGCTTGTTTGGGGATTTTAGGTGGAACGCTGCTGCACAAGCCTGAAACCTAAGCCCGATCCCATCATGCACATAATCATGCTTGCTTGTGCAAAGCTTGAGGGCAGATTGTAAAGTTGAAGTTCAAGCTAATGTAGCATCATTTTCAACCGACTTTTATGTTTTATTTCTCCCTGATCCACCTTGCATTGCGCTATTCACAATGCTCAAGCTAATGAAGGAATGTCTGTTTTCTCTATCTCCGACTCCATCCTCTAATTCATCTTCTTCCTTTCCTACGCACTTGTTCGTTGGCTGGAGGTCGCGGAATCTCTAGAACAGGTCAAGTATAACGGGGCAGGATGCGAGCCCTCGGAAGAAGCCCCCCAAAACAACTGTCACTACCCGGTATTTTTTAGACACATCCCTCTTATCTAATCCTGGCAAAGCTTCTGAACTTACACCCCACTGATGTAGACTCGCCTAAAGACATTCAAGCCTGCTTCCATTCTGCCCAAACGATTTGAAGAAAAAAAACCTTCGGCCTCCTGCAGCTCATGAAGCACGAGATAAGATAGTACCTCCGAAGAAAAAAAAAAAAAAAAAAAAATACAACCGGGGAGCATTCCCTTTAGCTCTTTACTAGTTTACATCACTGTCTCATACGTGACCTGCCTTCTCTATTGTTACCTTATTTTTGTTGGTTTCTTTCTTTCTTCTCGTCCGTCTATCACTCTCGCTTTCCTCTCTCTCCCTAATTTCGAGTTCTTCATATTAAAAAACATTTTTCACTGCGTGCATTCTTTCATTTAACATTAGCTTGTTTGGCCGAAGGCGGACTGGCGTATCTCCCGGCGGCTACCTTAGAAAACAAAGTCCTGTGACCAGTGACATGACATTCGCTCAATGCGCTATACTGATTTTTCTCTCCACGTTGATGATGGATGTACATGTTCTAGTGGGCAATGCTTAAAGGAAAATATTGCCACACCTGTAAGAACAAAACAAGTCCGTTGATAGATTAAAAGAGAAAGCAATGTGGCAGGCAAAGCAATAGTGAATAGTAAATCTCAACTTTCCTTAGGTTCAAATCCAAGAGAGACAATACATTGAATAATATTGTTTTTTAATACATGAATAATTAGCGTTATCCGGAGGAACTTTGAGCAAACGTAGCGAGATCTTCATGTGAACTTTTTGGAAAACTCGCATGGCCCATATCTAAATAGTAACAAGATTTTTTCTTTGCGGTATGTGTGCGGGTAGAACGGTTAATTGTTATATCATTCCACACTCGTAAATAAGAATGCTATTGTCAATGTTTCCGTAGGGTTTGACGCAATGAATTACCTACTAATTTCCGCTGCCAAAAAAGCTTAATTTTGTTGTTCTAATTTTATTCCGATTTTTTTTTTGTTTGCTCTGAACTGTTCTGTGAACCCATTTCCCTCCCTTTTGAGTTGGAAGGCCTTTTTTTTTGCCCTGACATTGTGGGAAAGATATAGGCGCCAATCGAAGAAAACTTTGGGAATAGACTGTGCCCCATGTTCTTCCCTCGTTCCCTCTCCCCTTTCTTACACCATTGTCACAGGTGTTAAGAAATGGATCCTGGAGGCTAAGAAATTATTAATTTTAATGATGAGAAAAAAAACTAGATAATGAAAATAGATTGCCACGTTATGAAGAAGAGAAGGCGAAAGGAGAATTATGACTTAATGCCTTACCACTCCCCCCCCCCGCCCCCATCCCCTGCTCTAGCACTCTCGCATCACACATTTTCTTGTACTCTCTCCTTTTTTTTAGCCATATACCTTTTTATATATTTTTCATTCGTGTTGGTTCTCTGTTTCTGTTTGTTAGTTGACACAGCTTTTAAAATCATCAGAAGTATAGAAATATGAGTGACACTGACAGTTTTGTGGTGCATATGAATTGTGCATTGTTAGAAGAACAGTAATTATTTTAGAGGAAAAGGTTGATTTGCGTTTATGAAAGATAAAGAAACTCATTTTCAAGGTTTGCTCTGTATGATAGACAAGGAACTAGAATCTTTTTATTGATATTATTTGGTAATATTATTTTTGTTTTTCGAAATGTGCTCAACTCCATTATCTATACAAATTCATTAAGTACAAATATTTTGTGCAAGACTTTTTTTTTTATGTGGGACTTAAATTCTCAGCACTAACATGGACTTGGTGTATAAATTTTGAAAATTTAATGGGGCCCTGCCTCTTGATATATTTTCCCCAAGGAGAATAAACCTGCAAATATTTAAAATTATATATATCCACATGTAACTTTATTGAGTAAGAGAACTGCCGATGAGCAAGCATTTTTATTGTAAATCCCATGGGTTAATTGTGGGTGGTAATAACTATATTAATTTATCACTACAATCATCAAGAGAAAATAGGTGCAGGAAAATCCTTCACTATTGATACAGGCTATACCTAGACATGACGTGATGCACTTTATTTCAATCGCTTTTGAAAAGCAGGTATGAGTTTTGCTTTTTTTATTGGGTGATTGTTTTAAAGGTACCATTGTATGGATTCAAATTTGCATTATTTAAAATCAGTTTCAAGTTTTTATATGAGGCTCTATGTGCTATGGGCTTCTGGGGGATACTAGCTAACCAAAGTTTTTGTAGCCAGCTTGATGACTTAAATAAAAGAAAATGAGTGAAAATCATCTCATAAATGAATTTATGATTATAATAATAATATTCTGGATTTATATAATAGCTAATATGTTGCTTTACGGACATATTACACTGGTCATCGGATTTGCACATTCTCCACTCCCTGAGGAGAATTCAAGCCAGGCACTATTAAAATAAGGTGCACCATATCATCCTTCCTTTTTTTTTTTCGTGTAGGGCTGTTTAAGATACTGGATTGATCACTTTTTATTTTAGCAAACCATTTTTTTTATCCCTGAATATATAAAGTTGAGCTCTATTCATATACCGGAAAACACTGGCGAATTTCAAATACTACCTTTAACGGGAAGTTTAAAGTCATTGTGACACGTGTTTGGTTGGCGAAAGGAAAAAAATGGGGGACTAGGTTGTCGTCTGTCATTTATCAATGGGTGCTGAAAATCTCCAATAGGGGGAAGTAATAGGGGAAGCTGCTTAATTTGATGTAATTTCCTAGTTGTGTCGCTCCTATTCCTTCGTGAGAATATAGACCGGAGGGAGAGAGATACTTTCTCCGAAACTTGAGGGACAAGTTTTTAAAGATGGTCAACTGGTAGAATTATTGGCCGTTCAAGGCGCTAATGAATGAATACTGACATTCATCTTTTAGAAATATTAATTTAGTCTATTTAGTATTGTGTAACAGGGGGTCGCCTCATCAGTTGTGGAAACACCTTTCTACAAGAGGGCCCTGTATTGTATTGATAATGATAACAAATTGCTAAGAAACATTTGATTATGGAACAACAATATATCATTTAAGGAGAGTTCCAAATTCGACACATAATAAACAGTTCAGAAACAGAAAACGAGACAAAGATATAATGATTTGATTCATTTTACTAGATTCAAACTTTCTGAAATATACAAAAACAAACAAACAAGTAATCAGGATACATGCATTTTGACTTGACAATGGTTTATAGATTTAGGGTAATATGTAATTCAAATCGAGAGGATAAAGCTAAAATCTAGTTTCATTTTAATAAAGAGAGGCCATTTGAAATGATAATTTCCATGCTTGGAGCTAAAAAGTAATAGGACATTCAATAAAATTTATAAATAGTTCATGTGAAATAGTTTAAAATTCATGATATTTTGTATTACCCGGGTACATCACTTACAATTTCTTTCATTTTCATTCTCAATTATAACCAGATGGGTGGACCCTGGTTATTTCTCAAATCTATTTGGTCTGTCTACCAATGATTAAGAGAGGTTAAGGTTTCGATAAGAGTCGTTATCTCTCAGTCGAAGAGTCATTAAGAAATACCATCAGCCACTGAGAGACGGGCTTGATGTGTTATCATGATCCAACCTAGGAATATTATCAAAGCAATTCATATTTCTATGATTCGAGGTGTTGGCGTCATAACTGGTCATTGGGAAAGACGGGCGAGTCATTTATATTTTTTGGTTCGCCGGCTTTTTGTGGACAGGTTTTTGCTGAGAATTATTGTTGGTGTTCTGGGGACAACAAGAGAGCATTAGAAAATGGATATGATCTTTCCTGTGAGTATATTGATGTAGAAGTAGATCTGAATTTTTTTACTTGTTCATTTTTTGATGAATAGCATGAGATGTATCGCCAGCTCATTTCAAGGCATATAGGCCAAATAAAAATTTTATGCAAGTAATTTTGTATTTCTTGTTGGCTGAACAATTGCCATGCTTGCATTTTCCCTATACATCTGATTCATCGTACAAATTTTTAATATTATTTTTTTTGAAACATTCTTCTTACTCCCTCCCAAAAAAGTCTGAATCAGCCTCAAAACCTAATGGAGTGTGCTGTATAATAACTGGTACAATGAGCTAAGGCTGCAATGTTCAAGTTCTGTCACATTTATGACAGCATGTATACATACTCTGTCATTTTGAGAACAAATTTGAAACGGGGTATGATTGCCTGCCACTCTATTTAGAAGTATAACATGATAAAGTTATCAAAAACACAGTTGACTTCTACCTAATATGAGTAATAAGTATTTGTGTGATTTGGATTGACAAGCATATCGAGGTAGCCAGAATTTGCCGCTTTTTATGAAAGACGGGCCACCAGCGTCTAACGCCACAAATATGCCTTTGAAATACGCCTAATTTTGACCCTCAAACTCGATCAGGACATTAGAAGAAAGACAGCGGAAGAAGGAAAAAAAGTGTGGTTGTGTTTGTCAGGGCGGTAATGGAAGTTGATTGATAATCTTGTGTCATCCGATATCCAGGACACAATGCTTAACTTGATTAAGCCTTCCCCGAAATGCCACCAGAATTCTGCGTCCTATTGTTGCTCCGAAGAACTTGTCTAGTTGGGATGAAGAGATCGAAGGGAGAGAAAGATTGAAAGATGGAGAGAGCCTGTGAGATGTAAAGTGGTCCAAAGAGAATTGAAGATGGATAAATCTTATATTTCTTTCTTCAATCTACATTGTATGGGAGTATCTTCTGACGTTTATACACTTGGCTTAGAAATCTGTTGATGAAATTGAGGGGTTTGGTGCTGAGATAATCAGTCAATCCATCAATCAAAATTCACAAAGGTAAAAGTCTCTCTCTCTGACATGGATACATGTATGTACACAGCATTTATTCCTATCTGTGTTTTTCTTCTTCTGTTGATAATATAGTGAGACTGTCATCTGATGATCCTTTTGTTAAGCTGAAGATTTAGATATTTCATTGTTTGTTGTGATTGATAATGTTGGCAAATTGACAGTCAACTCCTCTTTGATAGTTTTCAGAGAAAATAATAAAAATTTCAGCTCCTTTTTGCCCTTATTTTGCAATGGTTGACTATAGTAAAATTTGAAAATATTGTATGAAATTACCCAAAACAATGAATTTAATATGTTCATTTGAAAGATCCTCTTGTTGGTTGGACTGCAGCTCAGAAAATTTATTTATTTAATAAGTTAATATGCTAATTCTTTTATTTAGTAATTAAGGCGGAAGTTAAGAAACTCCCAAGTTTCTGATTATGTATTAGTATTCTCTCTAAATATAGCCAAATGGATTGTCAGATTATATAGATGTCTAATATTTGTATAAATTGCAGCATCATGTTCGGTTTGAAGCAGAGCTTTCCTCTTTCCATTTTCCAACTGCAACCATGCTACCTGTCACACAAACCCCTTCCCTCTCCCACTGTCCCCCCCCTTTTCAGCCCGTTCCCTTACCCTCTCTCCCCCTTACCCCTTCCTTACACCCCTCCTGGGAGCTATGCAACCATATCACATTACCCCATGTTCCCACACCCTAAAACAGCGGTTCTACAAATGTTTGTATCAAGCGCAGGTGTATAGCAATAAACACGCTTTTGATATCTTCATGATTCATAATGCATGGCCACCTGAACGGTTAGAACACAACTGAAACTGTAGATGTAGATAGAGAAATGTAGGTAAATGTCAAACACCAATTATACATTGCCTGTGAGACAATCCGTTAAATATATTGGAAATTTCCTGATGTATCTGTGTCTCTTTTTTATGACTTCCATGGTCTTCTAGAGTAACAGAAAACCACTAAGTCATAGCTTCCAGTTGCAGGGAAATGACAATATATTTTCTCTCTACAAATAGAGGTGATAAAATCAGCAATATGGATTTTTGATCGATATCTGGATTTGCCTTAAACACCTGAAGTTTCGGAATGGAAAAGGGGAGCACACTTTTGTCTTTATGAAAGTTTGGATGTTGTTGCGAGATAAGAGCAGGGGAAGGGTAGCTTATGTATCTCTTTTGAGATAAAATAATCAGTGGATTTTGTCCTCTACTTTGCGTCACAGTCAAAACTAGCCGGCGTCATTAGAGAACCTCCATCTTCAGACAAACCCGAACTCTCAAAACTTCCTATTTATTTTCCCTCCTCTACTCCATCCCTCTCTTTCTCTCTCCATCTCTCTTTCTCCAATCCCGTCTCTTTCCATCTCCCCATCTTTCTTACCTGACTTCATACCTGTCATGATAGAGAACCCAACTGAAATTGAGTTTATATTTAGCCCCTCTTTCATCTCATTTCATTTCATCAAGGTATTAATGATTAGAATCCTTTCTGAAACTGTTGGGTGTGAGAGAAAGTGGGGCAAAATAAATAATCATTTAAGGTCCTATGGTCTCAAGAGTGTCCATCTACAAGAAACTGATAAATTTTTAGTCTGATTTTTTCTCTAGAAATAGCATTGGATTGAATTTTCCTGGCAAGTTATGTCTGAAGGCCTTATGAATTTTCTCATTACTTTTGGGGAAAAAAGTGAATGAAGAATATTGTGACAGCAAATGTTGTGATGCCACATGGGTTTTGAATCACTTAAATTGAGGGTGAACTTCATAATAATGTATTAAATATTTTGAGTTTTAATATATTTTGATCAACTCGTTTGTCAGTTTGTGACACCTACCTCGAACAAATATAGATTCTGAACATATCTGATTTATGATTATGTACATACTAGTTCTATATCTTAAGTAGATAGTCTTAGTATTCATGCTTTAAAATGACAATTTTGCTGTGTATTTCCAATTTTTTTTTTTATATGCCATTGTGTGATTAAAGGCACATTAGGGTGTCCCATACCTTTAAGAAGGGATACCTTTGTGTGAGTGGATGTGTAGGGGAGATCTGAAAGAGTGTACCCTGCCTTTAAGATGGGATACCTTTGCGTGGGTAGATGTGCAGGGGAGATCTGAAAGAGCGCACCCTACCTTTAAGAAGGAATACTTTTGCGTGAGTGGATGTGTAGGGGAGATCTGAAAGAGCGTACCCTACCTTTAAGAAGGGATACCTTTGAGTGAGTGGATGTGCAGGGGAGATCTGAAAGAGCGCACCCTACCTTTAAGAAGGGATACCTTTGCGTGAGTGGATGTGCACGGGAGATCTGAAAGAGCGTACCCTACCTTTAAGAGGGGATACCTTTGCGTGAGTGGATGTGCAGGGGAGATATGTTAGTGAACCATCAAAGACGTGTAGAGCTCTCGTCTTCCCCTCCGAGGCTGCTCCGGTCATGACAGACGACACACATGTGACAGTTACCGAAGAGATCATGTGACCTCAGACTCGCAGGAGAGCCCTCCCGTGAAGCCGTGAGTTTCTAGGGTGACGTCACGCTGCATAGCGGAGACGGATTGGTAACCTGTTGACTGCTTTACCTCCAGAGTTCAACAGGCACATAGATTTGTTCAGGTGCTTTCAAACTGTGTATTGTTTGTGGGAGGGGGTTTTAAAACAAATATTACAAATTTCCATTGAGGATTTGACCTTTGACCTGAGAGATTATGCATCAGGTACTAAAAAGGAAATATTGCCAATCGTTTAAACTCTTAATCCATCCATCTACTCATTCACAACAAGCATCAATCAAGGAATCAACTACTAACTGTTCAATTCATGGGATAATAAATCAACTGGTTGTTTTTATTTGGTATCATAAACCCAAACCAAATGTATGAACATCTTAATACATTGTATTTGTACAGTGCAAAAATTAATAAAACAAGGTCTAAATTCATGCACATGAAACCCAACACCCCCTTGAAAAAAGTTGTTTATTTTTATTTATTAATTTATTTATTGGGGGGGGGGAGTAAGAATCATGAAATTTCTGTCAGCAGATCCTGCTTTCTCAATTAACATAGTTATTAGAATTGATGGACATGCGAACACAAAGGATGATCAAAAACATTTATACAGACTTTATGCGAAACTGATCGGCAGAAAAAACAGCTGTTGCTGTTCCCATTAAAACATCATTCTCTCAAATCATCAATGATGGAAATTAAATGGATGTCATTCGGTTTCCGAGATGTATTTGTTGAGAGATTTTGGGTGAAAATGTAGAGCATGAGCTTTCACCATTTGGAAAGTCCTGTTAAATGTTTGCTTCCCGTTATGATGACAACGATGATGATGACAATGATTATGATGTTTATGATGATGACAATGATTATGATGTTTATGATGAATAGCAATGGAAATGTCATAACTCCTGATGCGGTGGGTGATATTAACGATTTAATGGCAGGAGAAAACGGTGTTCAATGGTGATACGTTAAAAACAGGAGAGGGAAGAAAAAAACCCTTCTTCTCCCTTCATTCATCTGTCAATAGATCTTCACACTACTCCCAATAGACATGTTTGTTTAATTCATAAAAGAGAAGGGCTCAAGTGTGTGAGTAAAAGCAATTGTCACGTTCCCACTATCCCTATGCTTGGATGCAGATTCAAGAAATGACAGGTCTCTCAATTCTGTCATTTTTTCGCTTCACGTTACGCTTTCCTCGGTCTGTTATTGTCGCTGGAGTGATCGTAAAACATAAGCGGGGTGCGTGTCTTTGTCTGGTATAGTAGCGTAATGATAAGACTATTCAAATTGGGGAGGGGTGATCTGTAATGTTTTTTTTTTTAATATTCATAAATTTGTTATTTTAAAGGTGATTCAAATTGTTTAATGTCATAAGGTCATTAATATGGAGTTAAAGCCTTCTGTGCCTCCAGAGATTTTTTAAAACAAGAATTTAAAGGGCACTAGGATTGATCAACCATACACTACCCTTCTCTGAAGAAAGTAAGCAAGTGGCAAAAAAGACATTTCCTGTAAAACAGCAAAATGTTATTTACAAGAAAGAAACTCATAATTATTTTCAGAGAAAAAAATGTGGGTATGACTTTTAAAAAGATATAAGGAAGAAAACATATTGCTATTCCACAGAAACCTGTCACTGTCTCGTTTGTGGAGGGGTGGGGCGGAGGAGAGTTGAGAAGAAATTTGAGGAGTATTCTGGAAATGCCAGAAGCTAGATGTTGTTTATGATACTTTAGGAATCCTTCAGTAAGATTATCTGTCAAATATCATCCCCTTTCAAATGGATGACATGTTCAACGTTTCTTCCTCAATTTAAGCAGATTTTAAGAACTACAGAATAAGAAGAAAAATAAATAAACACAGCATACTGATTGCAACCTATCACCTTTCGAATATTTATTTATTTATTTGTTTATTTTTATTTATTTATTTGAACATACACCTTTGCAACGGTGGCACTCACAGTACATGTGGTGCAGTCACAACCAAATCAATATAAAAAGCGATACACCAATATAAGAAAATCACACAAAATATATAAAAAGAGGGCAGTATCTAAAGGCAAGTATGAAGAAAAATAGCCCATGTAAACAATGATAATATAGTTCTTTTCAATGCAGCTAAGATTTTATAAAACAAATATAAATATCATGTAAAATTGAATCTTAAATTTGTCATTACTTGGAGACAAAACCATCCAAATGACAATCCGAATCAACTAATTTAAAGGCCTATATTTTGTCAAAAAGTGTTTAGAACTTTTAAAAGTGTATTTGATTTTTTGTCTCATATTGTGATGAAAGGCTTTATGATTATAACATTTTTTATTTTTTCTCTTTTTTTCCCCCATCATATTCAATTTTACCAACCTCACTTTACCAGATGATATTGATGCATTTCCTGACTGGTTGTCATTTCTTGATGTATTATTTTAGAAACCACAGAGAAAATATCAGCTATGGTTTTATATCTCTCTGCATATTAACAGACATGTTCAAGTGTGGCACGCATCATGAATAGATTATTTTCAAGTGTTGGTTGCAATATTATTCGCTGTGATGCTTCCTGAAGACCGAGGAGTTAATTCCACCAATCATACAGTCGACCATATTCATCACTGCCAAGAAAATTTTTTTGATGGGTGACTGAGATGTGAGAGTGAAGAGATTCCAAAATTGTTTTTCCATTTTGATTGATTTGTGTGAAGGTTTTGGGTTTGTTGGAGACAAGCAGAATCGCAAGACTTTCATTGCGGTCTTTGGATACCTGAGCTGGGTAGAGTCTTCTGAAAGGTAAAAGGTGTAAGGTTTTAATTGCCTGATTTTAGCATCAAAGGGGTGGGGGATGCCAGATCGTGGAGCAAGATTTCGCTCTCTCTTCTCTCAAATATTTTTCCTGCTTCCTCGTCGTCGGTAATGTTCTTTTGAGGAGAGTGTTTCGGCACCTTGTCACTCACCTGTCATCCTGGACCGCTTCGGTTGTCGTGCATCATCCTTCTGATCACGTGCCTCAGATAAATGTTTTGCGCCAATTCTTCTTAGCGAGAGAGAAGAGCGGTGTGGGATAGTGATAAGGACCCACCTCTTGCTTAAATAAATTTGATGGTACAGGACATGAAAGCCAAGTTGAATATCTCTCTCTCCATCTCTCTCTCCTCATCTCCTCTCTCTTTAAAGGCTTTATTCCGTGGAGAAGGTTACTGGCAAAGAGTCTGATTTCATTTGCCAGTCTCTGAGGGATCTTTCTTGAGAAGGTGATTTCCACACTGCCTGAGGGGGGAAAGTTTACAAAGAGAAGCGAGAGAAAGTTAGACTATGATTGGGAGAAAAAGAAATCATTCAGCTGTATTTGGTTGATTGTATAGACCTGATTTATTTTCTTGCACTTCTTCTCCGATCTATTATCCTCCTCTCTTTTACTTCTTTACAAAAGTAGAAAGTTAGTTGTTGACGCAGAGGGGAATTTGAACGTGGCCCTGTTCTTTTTTTATTTGTTACGGTTCCTGGTTAGGGAGTGTGTTATTCACCTCTACCGTCTCTTCTTCGAAGGTGCATCAAAAGAGTGATGTATTAGACCATCGAGGACACAAGACAAGTTTGAAATCCAATCCATAGGGAACTAAAAAACTCATCCCCTCCGTCGTGGTAATCCTATCCGCTCCTGCAAAATTGGCTACTGTTCCCTTTCTCTCTCTTTCTCTTCCCCTCCAAATCCAAAAGAAGTCTTCATCCATGAAAGCATCCAGTCGCAAACAAGTAATGCTCTCTTGATCCCTCCAAAAACTTTCTCTTTGTCATTTCCTTTGCGCTTCATTTTCAATCAAGACATATTCACCTGGAATGGTATATCACGTTCACACTGTCAAGTTATGATCTCCCTTTCTTGAACAACA
>CALNVZ010003431.1:26850184-26883984 GCA_940671915.1 Paracentrotus lividus | reverse complement strand
CATACCTGTAGGAATAGAGAAAAGTATGATCATAATGATGGTATTGATGGTATGAGTGAACTTGTCACAATTTCTTCATTGGATGAATATTATAGAGAATAAAGAAAAAGTAAGAAAAGAATTAGGCTGATGATTTTTTTTCCATACATGAATTCATTTATGAAAGGTACAAGTATTCATCGAAGAGAGAGAAATTAAATATAATGCTACACTGAAATAGTGTGAAAAAATTAAGATTCCTATAGAGATAAAAATAAATTTAAAGAAGAAAAGAAGAAAGAAGTGTGGATAAAGAAAAGAAGAGGAGGAAGAAGAGGAAAGAGAGAGAGAGCGCGAGAGAGAGATAGAGAGAACACAACCAGGTGAGAGAGTAAGAGTGCGCAAGTGTCGATGTACTGTGTTCCAGGTCTGTAATTCCCATGGTTGGACAGCACCTATCCTACGGTGAAAATACCATTATTGCGCGTTACTTAATTCATATTGATCCTCACCTAAGCCATTAATATATATTTCATGCTCTGTGCTAATTTCATTCTTTGGTGTATCTATGTCAAAAAGGACAGCTAACCCAGGTATATTGAATTACTCCCAAGTAAACAAGCTGATTATCTTCGTGTCTTTTGAGAGACAAGGAGGTGGCAGGATATGGGGGATGAATTATCAATATGAGATTATAGTGGTGATGAAATATTAAAGATTGTAGGATATTCTGTTAAATCTTATTTTGAGTAGATTTATTGAGTGTGTGACTTGTTATTTTGAATATTTTATATTTTTCATGAGATTTTGATATCTTGAAAACCATTAGAGCAGTGCTATCATTCTTAATTTCATTCTATCCAAAGAGATTTTAAACTTGTCTCTCTTTCTTTCTAGTGCTCTTTCACTTGCATCATGATAGTTGATACAGATATCACTTCTTTGAGACCTTTTTTATTCTTTCTGTCAATCTGCTGTCTTTCTCCTGTATATTCCTCAGTTTTCTTTCTCCTTCTTGCTTTTACTTTACCTTGGTTTCTCTATACACTTCATTCAAACAGATTGCAATCTTCTTTCTCGTACTCTCATGCGACCTTTTTGGTTCCTTCTGTCGATCTACCATGTCTGTCTGCTGCATATTCCTTCATTCAATCAATCATATCACACTCCTCGGTCGGAATGATAAAGCAGGAGTGAACACCATTGATCTGAACTCACAGCTCATAGACACCTTCATCCTACCGGTGTCCCGTCACTTGGAGGCGACAAAATTGGTTCCATCACCAGTCTCTCTGTGACTGTGCTATTGATTTCTCTCCAGCAGTTAAACAGGCGGTTTGCCGCTTACAGCCACCGGCACTTAGAGCCCTGCCACAGATGGCGTTTTCTCTGGCGAGGAAGGACCGAATCGATGAAGCTGCTCCTATCGTGTAATTGCAACATCCACCCTCATCCACTGGTAGTGGTGTCAAGTCACATTGATATATGTATCAGATATTTATTGGCCTTATCATTGATATTTCATCCCCTTTTGTCCATGACTGATTGTTAAAGACCTACTAATGAATGTTTAATTTGATGATTTCAATATTGTCGAGTGGTGAAAAAAAGAAGAAAATGACAATGAAGTGGAGAAAGAGCCCTGGTTAAGGTGTATAAATCTGTTAATCCAATCTACATGTATCGGCACAAACACAATGGGAAAAGTATGAATTCAATTTTTTTTTCTCTGGAATAGCTCTTGTATGATAATAATATATATTATTTGTGTGTTTCACGTGGCAAACTTTGATTGATATTATCATGACATGAAGCAAAGTCTGAGTGTCCTTATCTCAAAATGATTCCTGTATCACAATATTCAATCGCACAGCTGTTGCACATAAAAGTTTGTGTAATTAAAAATCAGTCCAGTATCTCATCGGTTTGGGAGAGAGGAAGAGAGAAAGGACGAAACAAAATGCAATGATAAAAATAAGAATAATATCTAACCAGTCAGACACGAAACAAAAAATCAATTAGTAGCATTCGTTAACGAGCTGCACCACCAAATGGGCTTATTGTTTTAGCGCTCTCCTGCTGAGGGATAGCGTTCGGATAAGACTGTGCTGTCTGATAGTGCCGCGATTCACACATTTAATATTATCTTTTGTGAGAGTCATTGGACTGTAGGCGTGTGGGTCATACATCTGTTATATGTACCACCACCGGCTGCACATTTTATTGCATGAAATCGTGGGAAGTTGTACAATCTCAGATTAAGATGCAGCGCCATCATGGACGCGAGCTCTGGTTGCTCCCAGAAGGAACTGTGAGTACTCTGGAAAGTAGGGATAGTTATTTTCCGTTTAGTGGTAAATAAAAACAGAAAATCTGTTATGGTTCTTTACTTTTCAAGTGACAAAATTCCTTGAATTTACCTTTGCAAGACCAAATTCATGTTTATGCTGTATATATTTTTTGTGACAAAAAGGGAATGTCCGATAAAGATCAAATTTGAAATGGAATTACAGGTTTTCAGAAACGAAAAGGCCTTTTTTTTAAACGGAAAATCATTTTCCCTAAGGCGGTTAAGTTTGATGAGGGCAGTATTGATGAGATGAAATGGGAAAAGCTTTAAAAGTTGGAAATGTAAATTGATAAGTGTAGTTCTGCCAATAATAATGATAATGGTAGTGAGACTTCTACTCCAGATCTATTTCCGAACTGGGCTTTTGAAGCTTTTTAAAACATATTTAGGAGGGATTATGAATATACTAGTAGTATAATGTCTCAAAGTATGCAGAGAGCGAGAGATAGAAACTAAACTTTAACTTCCCATAAAAATGGTGTCTGAAATGTCTCTTGAAGATTTTCAATCAATTAGGTAAACGGAAGTTGGATATCTGTTGGAGGGAGAGTTGGTTTATCCAGAAATATCTCTGATGAACCATGGCATTTAACAGAGCTTTATCGGTGTCATTGACATACTATTATTTACTTGTTTTTATGAATATTCCACATTCCTACACATAAAGAGAAGACTTGTTTTTTCTTGCAATCTCAATAATTTTGATATTTACCCGGACTTTCGGAATTGAGGCTTCTTCAAACATCATCTGTTGATGAAATAGATTGCTTTCGATTTAGAGAAGACCGCAAAATTATTTAATCAACCCACAAACTTCTGACCTGACTGTATTGACTCACATTTATCAGCTGATGAAGCTGTCTGTGTTTATTTGCGAGCGGAATATTTCTTCTCCTCTTTGATGAAGATATGATTATAGTTGTACTCCTTTGCGATGCCGTAGAACTGTTTGTTTGAGAAGACACACCTAATTTTATGATATATCTGCTTTCATATTTAGGTTGAGTATATTTAAATAATATGATCCAGAGTGTCAGGGTATTATGAGGTATTTAAGGGTATTAACCAGCTTGGTATTGATAATTGATTTTGGCAAAGATTGGGAGCACCTATTGGGTGAATTTTTAGAATACATTCAGTTTTTTTCAAGTAAAATGCAAAATATGTGATTAGTAAAAAAAACTAAAAGTAATAATAGTAATAATAATAATACAAAAGAAATTATATTAAAGTTTTATGAATATTCGCAAAGAAATGATTTTAAGATAAATGATTAATGTCTCAGAGATGTAAATACTAATATGCAATATACAAACAATAAGCCTTAAATCTTAAGATGACATGGAAGAAAAAAAGAAAAAAAAAGTAAAGGAAAAAAAAAAGAGAGGACGGGCAAAGATCATACATGACAGAAATTGATTATAAATTATGCTTTAAAACAAACAGCCATGAATGGGCTAATTAAATCAAGTGTTTGGTAAGAAAGGTGAGAGGTTTTAAGCAACAATTGGGAACACAGAGGTATGAACTTGAGCAAATTAGGGAAATAGGGAATTATCGCAAATAAAAGAGAAGGTGGATGAGGGGGGAGAATAAAGAGAGAAATCAGAGTCACACTAATTTGACAGGATAGTAGGGATGCTGGCTAGAGTTGAAGGGAAGCTAGAAAGGGGATCAGTTTTCCTTTCACTAAAGTGACCCTTGGGAGCGTCAAATCTTGCAACTCACGGTCGCACCCCTTTGTCTCAGGAATACGCCACTTTCCTGCATTTTCCCGCAAACTTCTCCAAGCATCCTTTCTCAAAAAAAATAAGAAAGAGAGAAAAAAGACGTGGGAATAGAGGGAACCTTCCTCTGATAAATTTCTTAAGAAAGTTTTAGGAGAAGCCCCGAAAATATTTTAGAGGGATAAGATTGTGATCAATTTGCCAAACTTGTCTCAATTTGGTCGTGTGACAGTGAGCACTTCTGCCTCACGATCTGCCAACTCACGGCGTGGATTTCTAACTGTTTCTTGATCGGACACCTATTCTTGGCGCCATGGCAGACAGTTGTGCTAATCAGAAAGGAAGCCTTTTCTTGAAGGTATATCCATTGAACCTAGATGTAAAGACACCTTTTAGATGATTATCTCAATTGACCACCCTTAACTGATTACAACAATGCAATAATCAGTGGTCAATTTTAACAAGTCATCATTCATTATCTAGACGCTTTTTGGAATATAATTCTCGGAAGACAAATGACCACCGGTGCAACTGATGCACAAGATTTAATTCTTTTAATGGTTATATTGCTATTATTGTTTTCTGACTTCCCTGACCATTTAGGCCTACTTTATGTGAATCGTGATATAAAAATAATTTTAGCCCATTTTCCCAATGCCTAAGTTAGCTTTAAAGGAAATGAGTTTGTAGGAAAATGTTAGATCAAAAAAAGAAGAAACAGAGAGAAGTTCAATGCACAAATCAACTGGCTTACCCAACTGAGAGAAATCGCCTGATGTACAACACTACTTACTAACTCATAAAAGAAGAAGAAAGAAATAAGTGAATGAAATGATAATTTGGACTATATTGTCATGGAAAGCGACAGAGAGAGAAAGAGAGAGAGAGAGAGAGGGCGAAAAGAGAGGAGGAAAGAAAGAAATTACATGAATTACACCAAAGAAATGGGAATAAAAATTCTCCAGGGGTGTGGGTGGTGGCAGCTGAAGTACCATTTAAAAAAATTTCATATCTTTGATCTGCTTTTTGCAGTAAGTCATATAAACTTCTAGACTTATTTGAGCCTCGCAAACAAGTAAAAGGTTAAGATCCTCTCAAAAGATCTTGTGAAAAGTGCAATGATTTGGTCAATATTTGACCTGAAGTGAACTCTTGGACCCCGACCTTCCCCGATTCACAAATTCCCATCATCAAAAGATGAGTATATTAGCTCTAATCTTATCTTACAATGGGGCGTTAATCCATGTACCAAGACCACCAAAGGCAATGAAGGTTTCTCACTTTCCACAAAAGCAGGAGAAAAGAGGAATAATATTTGAGCGGTAAAGAATCTGATACCCTCCCATTGTAAAGCGTGGTGCTATTCAGATCAACCATTTAAAAGTGCTTTTCTTCATTTAATTGTTATTCTCTGTGAAACCTCACAGATAAATAACATCACTCGGAATGATCTGCAATTAATACCCTTGTTTGGCCTCTTCTAAGTCTTCTCAAGCTCACCTTTCGCTGGTATTGAAAAAGGACAAATTTATCAATCGTTAAAAAAAATCTGAACCTCGTAATGATCAATCTTGCCAGTGACTGGTTTTGCTGCACTGTCTTCGTCTTTTCATACATGTACATGGAAATTCAACAAAAATTATTTTCTGATCAGACAATGAATTTCGCAGAAGAGCATGTAATTCTTTCAGATTGATAAACATGTTGTTAGAGACACAATACAAATCATCTTTCTTCTATATGACTCCACATGCTCTAATTATATTTTACTTTGATTTTATTTTGAGAGGGAGAGAAAACAGTTGAGGATAAAAAGGGTTTATTTTTACTATCTGTATGTTAAATTGACAATGTATTAGCATTGTTCAGCTATTTTGTTCTCTTTAATAAATTGATATTTTGTGAAAACTTTAAAGCAAGACAAATTATTAGAAAATACAGAGAAAGTTTCTCTATTGGCGATAATGCTAACTTTATGTCTGTATTTTCATTATTGAAAAGTTTTAATGCTATATTCTTTCATATTCTTTTTCATTCTTATGTTTAAAGTACCTACATTCTTTTTAGTTTGATACCAGTATGTGAATAGAAGAAGTGTTATAACCAAACTAAAGAAACTTTCATGTTTTTATTGATAAATTCCTACCAACATTGGTGGGATCTAGAAAATGATTTTACAGAACTCATTCCTACGTTTCACATGTTCATTTTCTCCAGAACACTTTAGGAATGTACCAATTAAAATGTGTGCCATTGTGTTTGGAAAACAAACCAGTAACCACCCACATTTTGATCAATAATCATTGCATCAAGAGACAAATATGAAATGTCATGCTACAAATATTTATTGGTAAAATTTTTGATGTGGAAATGTCTGCAGATAATCGATCCAAAGTGGGACAAGACGGGGGGAATCTATTCAATGCGTTTTGTGAATCAAAGCTGGCTGTCTGCTTGCATGAATCGCTCGAAATGAAAAACAAAAAGAGAGACAATCACAGCTTTGAATTCTTGAACATCCTGTACGTTGGTTGGTATTATGGACATTGGTCGTTTGGTATTATGTACCTCACGTAGGCGACAAAACCCAAATTAAGATATGGAGGACTAGCTCTAAAAAGAGTGATATGGGTTCTGGAGGAAGTTGATGAGGTGTAAGGAAGGTATAATCTTATCTTGAAAGGAGGATGGTTGAGATGAATAGTAATCCTCCGTCTCATCTGCAGGTGATGCCATCCGGTATCAATAGGAGACAGGTGTATTAATACCAGTCATGTCATCACTTTTCTACCAAGCATCTCTTTTATTCCATCATTACCTACTAACTACTAAATCAACAGATGAAATGGGTGCATTCTATTTTTTTTTTTTTTTTTTATGGTGAAGTATGTGTTTTCCCTAATCCAGTGTGTTCTTCAAAGAAAGAAATAAGAATAGATTATTATATTGAGCTGCTCTAGTTTAACAACCAACTAATTAGATAAATGTGTTTCAGTTCCGAATTCAAGCATATTTTTCCACAGTTCATTACTAATTTTACAAATTGTAATTGCAAAAACAAAAACAGAAAACAAAAAGAACAAAGTCACAACTATCAAATGGTAGTTTGTGCGTGTGTTGTAAATTTCTTGCAAAGTATACATCCATAACAAATAAATTTATCTCATAAAATAATAAAATTACCTTTTGAAAATGTGTGTTGCTAGTTGTAAAGTATCTGAAACATGTCATTCAGATATATATCAATACTAATTCATGTCAGGCTCATATTGCAAAAAGACTTAAAAGAGTCTATGATTGCAAAGTGGATTATATGAGATGCTCTTTGTTATCAAATTTGTATATAAACCAGAATCACCCTCCGCCTTTTCTATTTGCTAAATGAGTAATTATTCATCTTGTAAATTACAACAAATTGCACGACAATGAGAGAACACATTAGGACTGTCCAATGGATATAGGCCTACCTATTATGCATCTTCCTCTCCGTGATAATTGGTAAAGTATTTTTTATTTCTTTAGTCACGCTTGTGCACCCATGTATGTGATTGATTGATTGGTTGAGAGCTGAGGTAAGATGAAGGTGTTAGTCCGGATCTCTATGTCATTACACATCTGATTGCGCGGCATGCTGGACACCACCTAAACAATGAAAAATGATCCCCAAAAGGGGGGAAAAAAGCAAGCAAACAGAAGAAATTAAAAGCTTGAAAGAACCACATCAAAGTCTTCATTTTGTAAAATCAACAAGTCAATTATGATCATGACTTTTGTTTGCATTTAATTTGCAATTTTTCTCATTTAAAGAAAATGTAAGGAATATTTTGCTTTTAATTTTGTTTTCCTCATTTAAAAGTAAATTGAAAAAATATATATTTATATGTTTGTTGTTTGAGTGGTTAATTAATTTATTAATAAAATGTGCAGATATTTTAATGTATTATATAGGACACCATATTTTAGAATTACTTGTATTGAAATACTGTACATGTTTTTTTTTTAATTCTTTCTTTTTTCTTGCAAAATCTCACCTCGATAAATGAAGGATTAGTCAACTTTCTTTTGAGTGAACTTGATGTAAAATTATTATTTATCTAATAATATACGACAATAATTTAACCAAATATAGTCCTGCTGGTATAAATATTCCTTCATAATTCTGGTTATTACTTCTAAACGACCTCCTCTATTCCGTAATTCATATGGTAATAATATTTTGCGAAGTATCTATCCCTGCAGTATTTGTGGTCACGCAAAAGGCGTTTCATTGGCTGCCTGGCTTCAAGAGCTCAGTGGTTGGTCTGCCCTGTCCAGCCCACCAGCGGTCACCAACATCGCTGGCCAGAGAGAAAGAGAGAGAGAGAGAGAAAGAAAGGGAAAGAGAGAGAGAGAGAGAGAGAAAGGGAAAGAGAGAGAGAGAGAGAGAGAAAGGAGAAAAACTACCATTGTAGGGCAATCTGCCTCAAAGCAGGAAGTGCTTGTAATTACGGACAAAACTTTTTTCAGTGTCTTCTCTCTCGATCTCCCATTCAGTGCGACTCTCTTTGTACGATAGTTCTGGAGTGAATGTCTTACCAAGAATACAAACTCATTTCTGGGGTTGACTCCGGCTCGGTGCTCTGATTGAAGAAGCCCTCACGGTGTCCCGTCTCTATCTTCGGTTCAATCAGACCAGGGGGAATCTCTCGGCATTGAAAGCCAGAAGTTTGGCTGTGATAGCCGCGCTGTTTTGCTCACACTGTCCTTGCTTGTTTATCAATGAGAAGTTTCTGAGCGTTGTCTCCTTCTGTGCTAGCAGCTTTGCCAAGTGTTTGGCTGTTACTTTTGCCAATTTATTGTGAGAACTTGAACTAGTATTTATCTGTTTTCTTCTGTGGAACAGCTTCTTTATTTACATCAATGGTATGTAATATCATATTTGCATATTATTTTTATTTTCATATTATTTGTAAAATACAGTTATAATTGATGTTTACTCAATAGAATTTATGTTTGAATATGACTCACTAGAATCCAAAACAGTTCACTTTTTATAATTTAAAAGTCCTGAACAATTCAAATGGAAAAAAAAAAATAGATAAAATTACACAACTTAAGCAACAATGCCATTTATTTACTTTATTAAAATTAAAATGTTCATTTCTTTATTATATTCTTTTTCTCAGTAAATCAAGAATGAGGTAAATCACTTTTAACCTCTGTCAAATTATTATTATAATAAAATGTAGGCTTACGTGTCTCTTGTAACTGAAATTTTGAAAATTGCATAATTTAAAGCAAACACTTTAACAATCATTTACATTGTACCTTCATCTGATAAATGTTTTATTATTATTATTATTATTGATTTATGTCTTGGAGGTTAAGGATATTAACATGACAAATACAAAAAAATGTTTTTCATATTTATCAGAACTAAAATCACAAGAGAGACCAATCCTTACAAGATGATAGCAGCCCCATCGTATCTCTTGAATCAATATTTCCTTAACCTTTGTAGAATTTACACTGCCTTACGATGAATATTTGGGCCCAACCTTTAACTTTTCGCATTGTCAAGTCTGTTTACCCCTGTCTCTTATGCGCATTTGTTAAATTAAAGAAGGGTATGTGTGTTTTAGCGATCTATCTAGATAGGAGGAAAATACACAAATGGGGCGCCACCTTTTTCTTTTTTTGAGGGGAGGGGGCATGTACGTGCAGCTGGGATGGTCTATAAAATCGTTACGAGGCCAAGTATATTGACTGTTTCTAATCGCTCATCTTAATGTTTGTAAACCACTTGATGGTATTCTTGCATGCGGGAGGCATCTGCTCGGTTTGAGCTGCAACCCGCAGGAGTAAAACAACCGAGATGTCGCGGATGATGGTCGTCGTGAGCTGCTCTAAGTCAACGAGAAGTACAATAGCGAATGCTGGCTGCCAGGCTCTGCAGCGTGACAGTATAAAGAGGATGTCTTGACTTGTGTAAATGAGATAGCAGATGTTGCTGATGATACCAATACTCACGCGCTTCAAGCGAATATTGACGTTGCGTTTTACGCTGCCAGTTACTGGGCCCTCTTTTTCGATATGTGAGTTGAGCGAAGTCATATAGATGATGGGGGTATAATCATTGCGTACAGTGCAAACATAACTTTGCCCTTCTTCGTCATAACCTGAAAGCATATAGCAGTTGACTTAGAATTTGATATTATTAATCGTGTGCTTGTAATTTCATTTGTAACCTGATGGGGGTGAGGAGAGGGAGATGAGGGAAGAAGGAGGGATGAAGATGAAGAAAGATGAAGACATGGAGGGGTGGGTATGAAGAGTTAAAAAGATGCAGTAGGTAAACTATCAGTGCGTTTGCTTTTGGAAGAGTTGGTGTGTTTAGGAAACAAAAGCAGACGTGCTCATGGCCTCGAATGGTCGGGAGTGCTTCACGCTTTAAACACACACTGCGACACTTTACACCCGGGGTGTGCAAACCAAGCTTAATTCCCCGCAGATATTTCCAAACATATCATAAAGTAGAGCGTCAATTGCTCCTATCATTTCTTAGTGATCCTTTCTCTCCCGTCTCGTGATTAAATGTAATAAACTGATGTAACAGGACGTGAGTACATCGGAGCCGTGGCGTGAAAGGGAGCTGTCGTAATTGGGGCAGTCGTTTCATCCATGTCTCTGCGTGTTCCGCAGCCATTTTCCGTTCCGTTTTTAACACATCGCCTTTTCTTTGGCACACAAAGAAGTTATTGCAAAGTCAAACATGCTGGATTTGTCCTGCACAAGAAGTCTGTTTTTCATCTCCATTTATTAATATTCAAGAATAGGAGAAAAAGACGGAATGTAATAAAACATTGATATTATGTGTCAACTTTTGTTCAGTGCAAAGATTGCTCTCTGTGTCATATATTCTGAGGAGAAATAGGAGCAAGAAAACAAACTTGTAACAATCTAATGGAGCAACTTTCACATTTGAATTTAAAGTTCAGAGATTGCATGTTTAAAAATAAGAGTAGGCCTATGAGCTGCATAGTCGGGAGTTAATGAATCTGCGTATTCTGGCCTTCATGAAATCCATTTTTAGACAAACCTTGGTCTTAATTTATCAAAACAGACTTATGAAGCCTACACATATGATCCCTATTCCGATCTTCTATACATGCTACAGGTCACCAGTTTTTGCCTAACTCAATAGACTGTGAGGTATCATAGAGTTAGGCAAATCAGTTAATGCCGATGTAGATACAATAATTATGTTGCAAGTACCAAGTTTTGTATATAATAAGGTAACTAGATCATAACTGAAATGAAGTTGATGACAGTCATCCCTTCCCCCCCCCCCCCCTTTTCCCAATAGAAATCACATAAGACATTTAGAAAAAAAAATCTTAGAAAGAAACATTCGGTTATTGATTCTTTGAAATGCAAATCAATCCCTTGAATTTGAGTTGTTATAAGTTTTTTTACGTTCTATGATCATGACTCATACCCCCCCCCCCTTCAAGCCCAATACCTACTATGCCTTATGTTGATACCGGTTGCTAAATACAGAGGGTTACCTTATTGGGCCCTAGAGAGGGGCAGGATAGGGGGAGGGGGTACAAGTTATTACCCCTAGGGAGGAAGAGTTTGGCAATGGAAGGGGAGACTGGGATCTTATCTCCAATCCATCAGTGGTCTGGGAGTCTCAGGACAGAGGATGTATGTCTGTCCAGACAACCAACAAAAAAATATTGTACACAAATATTTTTGTGTGCTTCGATAACACAATCCAAACAGCAAGGTGTCAACCAGGTTTCTATTTAATTGCTTAACTTGCACTCGTTTAAATCAAAGTGTTTATATGTCTGGAGGCAGGCGGACAGGCTGGTTAGTTGTGATCGGAACTGTTGCTTCTGTTGTTCAGTTGTGCTTGAAGACCTCAAAGGCAAAGGATATGATCAGGTAGTGAGAAGTCTTAAGGATTTGATTTTGGTTAGATTCTAGCTAATATTGGATGGATATCTGATGGGATATATCCTCGCCTTCATCCACTCACCTGCGTGTGATATTTACCTTATCTTTCGGATGAATGATTTTCCTTTTTCTCTCAATTTCCAGTGAGTCATTCTGCACTGATTTGTAGATATTCAGTAACTGTTTTTCATTCATGTTGCTTAATATATTCATTGAGTAAGTTGTTCTTATTGGCTGCAGTCCAATTTAAAGATTGTTTGCATGTTTCATGTTTCATGTTTTCACTTCTAAATTCAAATCACAGTGCTTCTTACGTAGATGATCACGACAAGGTATAAAACAGATTGAAATGCACTTCATGAAGAAAATGACTTCTTTCAAACAGGGAATCAACAGTTTAAGATGCGAGCGAATCTTGCAGTCTTGGTACCATTTTGTAAAAAATAAGAGCTGCAGAATAATGAGTTTAAAGTTCAAATTGTACACCTTTGGCTCACAGTGTTAGATGCCAACGATCAAATATATTTGTTATGAGTCTTTGAGAGATTTTAATCAATATTTTTAATCTTATTATCTTTTCCTTATCTTTCATTTGTAGATCGTGGATGAGTTTGGGAAGGTGAAGTGCTGGGTGGATGCCAGCGAGCCAGGCACGGGTAACTGGATGAAGTATGTACGTAGCGCCCCCAAGCTTGAGAATCAGAACATGGTCCCTGTACAGGTAGATGGAAAGGTGAGTGCAATAAGGACCTTATTTCATTTGAGTAACAAAAGGATATTAATTGTTAGTACCCTGATATACCAAACAAGTGAATTTATCCAATTAATATGTAGGCCTAATTGTTATTCATATATATTTTTTAGTTTTTGTTCATTGTTTACAAAATATTTTGTACTTATGCTTGATTATTTCATATAAATTGAATCAAATGCCTTGTTTTAATTTTGAAATAAAATATTCAAGATGATTTTGAGCACCCTCAGTATTTTCATGAAAGTTTCTTCCTTTAAATCCACTGCTATTACATTATCTCATAGAATATAAACTTCCTTTGTTTAGTGGTTGCATGAATCTTAATATTCATCCTTGGTGCTCTTCCTTTCATTAAATTGAATTTAAAAATGTCAAGTTGTTTCACATAATAATTAATGTTTGAACTGACAACAGCATGGTGTAAATCTTTTTTGTTGCCCTGTCTTTTGAATAAGATTATGTTGTAATTGGAGACACCAATCTTTTCCCCATACCCATGGCAGGTGTATGGTCATAAAACACCAAGTCTGAAGGTCCTCCAATTATTCCATCATTCTCCTTATCCTACATGTCTTGAATTGAGACATCAGCATATCCTATTTTATGATCTTTGGAAGTTAGAAAAGACAAATTAAGTGCTCCATAAAACTCTTTATTTGGCAACATTTCTGCACAGAAAGATTAATTTCTTCATTACCATACACACCTGCTCTTCTGAAAGTAAATAAAAATTCAGAAGGATTTCTTCAACAGTATTTTTTTTTTTTTTTTTTTTTTTGGGGGGGGGGGTGGTCATATTTGAGTTTCACTTATCATACAGCACTTTTTGAGATTCATATAAGTTACGTATTTGATGCAACTGACTAATTTTTATTATATATTTGATATATTTTTACAATCATTATATTATGTGTTTTTTTTTTTATTGTGTTTGTATAGTAAATGAATAGAAATGCACTGTGCCCTGTTATAAGATGTACAGGCTGCAGGGGCTAAAACTAACTTTAAGGTCATTATCATCCAAGCGTTTTAGAAGCACATATGCTCTGCGAAGAAAGACAATTACAAGATACAAGATACAAGATTCTTTATTGGTCCATGCAAATACATAGAAATGTGACTTCCAATGGCTTTTCAACAAGTTAAAGACATATTATTGTTTATTATTGAATAGATCCAGTTAAAAATAACTACATTTTTTCTTCTCGATGATCAGGTATACTACAAAGCCATCCATAATATAGGGACAGGTGAGGAGCTTCTTGTCCTTAAAGATGCAGCTTTTCCTGACCAGGAAGGGAACCCTATCCAGATCATAGGTAAGATCTTATTCATGTACTGTAGCCGTGGATATATTCGTGGTACATTGATTTCCATTTTCTTTTGCACAAAGAGCAGCAGGCGCGAACTTAAAAACATACAAATATATGGGCATGATTTCTTTTGCATGTATTGAATACGTTAAACTGCGAGCTTACGAACATGCAGCGAGAATTTAAGAGCCTGTGAACATGTTTTGAGGCCACTCAGCAAGAAAAATTGATCGCATGAAAATAACAGTGAATACAGTATCTGATTGGCTCGGTGACACAACATTTGCTCCTGCGACAGTTGTTCCGGGCTTTATTTCGTCTAAGATGTAGGGTTAGGGTTAGATTTGCAATAGGATTTTAAGTTGGGTTTAGGGTTAGGTTTAGGGTGGGTATAGTGATAATAGAGTGGAAATATAACTTCTGAATCAATATGGTAGCATTTTCAAATCAGTAGTGTCCAAGTGAAATCATTTTCATTATTAATTGGCAATCTTTCATTCTAAGTGAACTTATGCCATGTTTTCAGCCTGACCAATTGAAGTTGACCCAGGGGTTCTTTTAAACGTTCAACCCCATGAACTTGCTGTGTTTTAATTCAGTTACTGATTGCATATTATCTATTTGTCTTTCAGAGGAGAAGCAGTATGAGTGTGAGGAATGTCATATCACATTCAGGTCAAAGGTTGCCTTGCGGAGACATCAGAAGTACGCTTGTAATAACGCTAATGCTATCTTCTCCACACTTAATCAAGAGTTCAAAGGTAAGAATCAGTGTCAAATTTGAACAATTATCAAAATAAATTCTAGTTTATTTTCTAGTACTAATAATGCAGAGGTATTTTCAACTTTTCGGGTTCTGATTTGCAGTTTTTTTTTTTTTTTTTTTTTTAGCTTTCTTCTACACATAAATATATGAGCTAATTTAATTTCAACCTTTTCAGTGCCTTTTATTTGTGGTCACTCAAACCACCTTTCTTATGAGCCACGGTAGTATTTAATTTTTGTCAGAACATTGCTTGGGGGAAGGAACAGAAAAGAACATGATTTTAATAAACTAGTAGAAGAGGAAGGGGAGAAGGTGAAAAAGCCATATAATTTAAAGGATGAACTGTAGTCTAAAAAAAACAATGAAAGTGAATGAAAACTGTATGTAGATTTCTGAGTGAAATAAAGATGCTTTGTATTTTTGACTAGATAATATACATTCTCCTGATTTTTAGAAGAAATAGAAATGAGAAGTAAAACCTGGCATTGTCTATAAAACAAACTTGTCTTGAAGCTTAGGTGTAGAAGAGGCGTGTGTCATCTGCTCTTCCAAATATCCCGCTGTACATATCTAGAACAAATACATTCCAATGAACAAACAAACCTAAGAATATAGTGATAGAAGGTGTCAGAGATTAAACAACAATGTTTGCTTTCAAAACCCTGACCCTTCTTCATTATCAAATTCAAAATGGAATAAACCAACAGAGGAAGGCATAAAACAAAGGAGCCTCGCTGGAGATGTGCTGGGGCTGTCGCGCGACAAATTACAGGCACGTGCTGCACCTTCATTTGGTTGCAGCGTGTTGCGTGTCTCCTTATGTTGAGGTTGTCTGTAAGGTGTGATATTTGTTTTGGGGAAAGATATAGGATCAACGCATGTAGATAATAATGATGGTGTGGATTTTGAACATGAGCTAGCCATTGTATACAGTGTCAACAAATGAAACTATATGCTGTGAGTTAGTGGTGACTCGAGTACTGGCCATGTTTTTAAAAGATTTAGAAGCGTATCTGACAAAAGATCAAATTCTTATTGTAAATGTTAAATCAAATTTGATCATGCTTAAACTCATGATATATATTTTCAGCATCTAGATATTATTAACAAAGTCAGTTTATTTGAATTAATATGTTACTCTTGCTTAATTTAAAAAACCTAATAAATATTTCACCTCCTTTTTTTTTCTTTTTCAAATTCTTTCAGCTAACACTGCTATGGAGACTGGGAAGCCGATAACTGATGAGAGCCTGGCCAATTCAATGGTCGACCTGCTCTGATGAGAAGCAAGAAGAACTAGAGGGTAGACAGAGTGAAGAGTTCTCATGTAGTGAATGCGGGCGTACCTTCCACTGGAAATCCGATCTCATCAAGCACCAGGCAACCCACTATGGCGACCGTATGTACCCCTGTGAGAACTGCGGGAAGTGCTTCTCGGATCCCAGCAACCTCCACCGCCATATTCGTTCACAGCACGAGGGCGCCAGGAGCCATCCTTGCCCGGAGTGCGGAAAGACTTTTGCGACGTCAAGCGGGTTGAAGCAGCACACCCACATTCACAGCAGCATCAAACCATTCACCTGTGAGGTATGCTTGAAGTCCTACACTCAGTTCTCCAACCTCTGCAGGCACAAACGAATGCATGCCAACTGCCGTACCCAACTCAAATGTGCCACCTGCGGACAGACCTTCTCTACGGTCACATCGCTCAACAAGCATCGCCGTTTTTGCCACAATGCACAGGTGTTCAACAGCCAGCTCAACACCTCCATGAATGCTTCTCATAACAATCCCAACTCCGGTGTCCTCCTGCGTGGTAATGCCCCTCTCCTAGGAATGCCCCCATCCAGCGCCCTCTATCAGGCTGGTCTTGCCCAGATGTGGAACGCCAATCTACAACTCTCCCAACATGCCTTGATGCAGAACAACCTACTCTCAGGGTCAGGCAACAACAATGGAGTCATCAGGGGACCTTATCCTCTCACCTATCCATCCCTCGCATCGCAATCTTCTCTCATGTCCGGAAACCTTACCCCATCTGCTCTGGCATCGGCTGCAGAGAGTGCCAACAAAACAACCAAAGGGATGTCCACAGAGGAATGGCTGAAACACTACACAGCAGGGGCAAGGAAGGACCTGGAGTTGGCACATCTGTCGCGAAGGATCAAGATTGAAAGGGAAGATAGCGAGGAGAGTGAAGCCTCTGTCAGCACTCCATGTGGAAGTGAGCTTGACTGTAGCTCATACAGCGATATCGAAAGTGAAGCTGATATGGAGGTTACCAAGGCAAAGAGGGTTGCTGAATTTGTCAAGAAAGAGCATCCTGAAGAAGAGATGAAGGAAATGACAAAAGAAAGTGGAAAGGCATCACCTCCAAATAAGCTGTCACCCTTCATGAAGAATGGCAGTAGTGAACCAATTAAGGCCATTGCATCCATCGCAGATAGATACTTCAGTGCGAATCCTGTTGGTGTTGGGTATGGTCTTTTGAAAATTGACCCCATGGCAAGGTTAGGAAATGGTCACTCACCACCAGCATTCAAAAAGATCGACAGTCCTGTGAAGAAACTTGAGCAAACCTTTGACACGTCCAGGAACCTGCTGAAGCAACATAAGAAGGAGGAAAGGAAGGTGGATGATCAACCATTGGATCTGAGTGTCCCAAGATCAAAGACCAAGTCCTCAGAGCTTCCGGACAAAGATGAAGGTCACCTGAGGAGACCACACATCTTTGGTATCCCTTCATCGCTTCTTGGTAAGACTTCAGACATCCCTGTCAGTATGGCCTTCTCTTATCCAGGAGGTCTCCCTGTCACGATGGATCCTATGTACAGGGTTCAGAATGGGCATGGCCCACCTCCAGATAAGTACCAGCGAATGGAGAATGGAGAGAAGGTTCCTGCTGTCCCTGTTCCTCTACCTCACTTTCCTCCGGTCCCTAAGATGGATTTCTATGCTGCCAATAAGAACCTAATGAAATTCAGAGGCCTTCCTGCCCATCAGGCATATGCTTTGAGCAGCACTATGATGTATTCCGGGTCCAGTCCATCGGACAAGATGGTGATTCGCAGCAAGGACCGTTACACATGCAAGTACTGTGGAAAGCTCTTCCCAAGGTCAGCCAACCTCACAAGGCATCTAAGAACACACACAGGAGAGCAGCCCTACTCTTGTAAATACTGTGACAGATCCTTCAGTATCTCCTCCAATCTTCAGCGTCATGTACGCAACATCCACAACAAGGAGAAGCCGTTCAAGTGTCCACTCTGTGATCGTTGCTTTGGCCAGCAGACCAACCTTGACCGCCACCTAAAGAAACATGAGAGTGAAGATTTCTCAGGAGATTCTCAGACCCCAGAGAAAGTAAACGGTGAAGACAGACCTCTCCCTTTGAAGAAGAGCGATGACTGGTCGGATGAGCTCAGCGAGAAAGATGAAGCCTACTTCACCGAGATCAAGAATTTCATAGGAGTTGCTGAGATGAAAGCGCGAAGAGATCTTATGATGAGAGAACAAGAGGAAAGAATGGCTATCGACCGAAGCAAAGGAGACATGGGCAAGGACAATGGTGCTCATCTTGACAGAGATTCGGAAGAAGAATGTCTTGCAGACGAGGCTCAACAAGAAGAGATGAAGTTGAAGTTGAAGCTCCCCTTCCAGAAAGGTCACATGGATACAGCACTAGAGAAATCTTGTGACCCTTCTAAGGTCATGATGGAGACCGACCTTTACCATGAGGATGAAGATGACAGCATCCCTCGTACACCTGACTCAGAGCAAGACATGCAGTCAGACGATGCCATGTCCGTGTCCGAATACCAAGATGATGATGATAAGGATGACGATGCATCATCGACCGCTCGTCCTGACAGCCTTGGAGGTGACGAAGAAGCAGGAGACCTGGAAAGATCACGACTAAACGGACGACACACAAAGCTTCAAGCATATTCCATCATGATGGCCCTTTCAGAGGATGAACGCAAGAAGAGTGTCTTATCGAAGGGACAGCCCTTGCTCTGTCCTCCTCAACACACTGCTACTGTTGTCTGAAACTTTGAGGAACAATCCTGCTCCTGACATCATAGATTCCAGTGCCCTGTAACATAAAGAGTTACAATCAATTGCAAACTTGAAACAATCATTCTGATTGGTTCTAAGTGAGAATGCAAGAATTCCATGCAACAAGGATACTGATTGGTTGCTTTCAATTTTAATTGATTGTGACGGTTTATATTAAAGTTCCCAGTTATCCCTTATGGAAACTCATTCGATATAGCAGCTTCAGAAAGTACCAGTTGAGTACAATATGGACATAAGCTTATTTCATTCTCCTTTAGAAACAGTCCAAGACATTTTGATTGTTAACAAGTGAGATTAGCCTTTTGGGTGATATGCTTATTCCCTACAATGTAAACATTTGGATTGAAAAATGTGGAATACACTCACCCACAATCAAATGATTTGTTAGTTATGTCTTTATGATGTATTTTGCCAATTATTAAAATCCTCTGAATAGAAAGTATACTTTCTATTTTCTTAAATATATCAATGTCATTAGATAGGTTATTATCTAACTTCATTGTGATATATCCAAAACAATAAATGAATTTAATTGATTAAGTCACTAAATTTAATCAGTTTGATTGTGAAAGTCATGTATTGACAATATATTTTACGATAATTTCATTCCCTGGCCAAGTAATCGTTGTCCATGTTTGAAATACTATCTGGCTGAATAGTAACTGAAATGTTTTCTGAGAACAACAAAAAAAGAAATACTATTTTAGGCTGATATCGATTCCTAAGGAATGATGAAATATTTACCAAGTAATATTGGTATATTTACCAAGTAATATTGGTATGACACCTAAGTTTATAGACTGTCCTTCTGATTCAATGTATAAGGATGTTAGAGCCAAAAGACATTATATATTAAAATCAAAAGGCATAAGAGCTTCAGAATTTCCCTTGACCCCCATTTCATACAATTTGCTGCCAGTTTTGAAATGAGTTATGTACTTTGTTTTTGACAATTGGATATTATGTATTCAGAATGATGTTGAAATCATTGAAATTGTTTGCCAGTAGTAGCCTCATTAGTGGCAGTGTAACATAAAAATATAATTGTATATATTATGTAATGTTTTTGACAGCTTTGCCATTTTCAACGTTTTTTGCTGTATATATTTAATATTTATTAGGAAAGAGAGAGGAAGGGAAATGGCATTCAGATAATTTCTTCTGAGTATTCATATTTTTAGAATTATTGTGTGTCGGTGTACCGCTAATCTGAGCATGTTGTTTTTAATTGTGCCAAACGAATCAAAATGTTGCAAACCCCTACTTGATTGGAAGAAAAAGAAAAGATTTATTCCAATGAATTCAGAGAGCTAATCTATTTGAGGGAGATATATGGGAGAATATATTCTATTTAAAATTGTAAGATGATATAATGTGACTTTGTATCCGAAAAGTGCTCTTTGATTGATAGAAAAAGTGCCTTTTGAAATAGTTCTTTGTTGTATTGCCAATAGTCCAAAATAAAGTTAAAATTCCCCATTGCAAAGGAGGTTTAATGTAATGCCAATGAAAGAAAATTGTCTAATGAACACCATAAATGAGAAATTTTATTCAAGTAAAATTTTCCACTACGTTATTCTTTTATTTGATTTTAAATGTATAATTTGATGAGCCAATATTTATTTGAGATTCTCTGGAATTTGTATATGATCATAGTACATTTAAATCGCTAAAGAATTTCACCTGATTGGAAGGCAAGATAGTGGAAATGGTCCTTTTTACATGATTAAAGAAATTATCTTGAATATGTAAGTTTTGGGTCGCTGCATCTGATACCGATTATGGACATCTAAAATAAGAACAAATGCTGTTGGCTTTAAATTTTTAAAAAGTGCTGGGATTACGCAACCTGTGAGACTATCATTTAGCTACAAAATTTAAAATATATTCTTACTAAGCGAGCTTAAGATGGAGAGAGACCTTGATAGTCTGTCGTTCTACTTCTTCGCTTTGTGATAAAACTTGATAAAACAAACGATTAACCAATTGGGTACTAGAACCTGTTGATTCCTATAGTTCAAATATGGGAACAAGAAAATTTAGAATGAGTTTTGAATTGTGTTAGCTATTAGTGAAATTGTTATGGATAAGGTCTTCATGGAAATGTGTTCATTTACTCAGCTCTTTGTAATGTATTCAAAGTTTACAATATATTCAGTAATGTAAAATTGTAATTGCCATTTGTATTCACTCATTAAAAAAAATATGGATTAAACTTGTGAATGTGTTAAAGAAGCTAGTGTTCTATTCTTCAAAATATAGTATTTTTCAGGCAAATTGGTCGATATGATATAGATTCGAATTATTGGGTAGTTTAACATTCTTGCCGGCAGTTGTTTAATATTGCTATGATGTAAACTGTAATTGCGCTATATTATATATTATGTGTACTGTGCTTATATCTTGTTTGTTTATTAAATAATAAAATTAAGATACGTTCTGTGGGAAAAAGCAGAATTTTTGACATTTTATGAATTTTATACCTTTTCTTGATAAATGCCCCTGTAATTTTTTTAGTATAAATATACTGGTAATGCTATCATTTTACCTTAAGAACGGTTCATTTTACGTTGTGGTAGTATACTTTATGCTATTATATGCTTGCAGGTAGCTGTATATATTTTGTGACGATTACTCGTACCAGAGAATTTTATGTGTCAACTTTTATTTAAAAAAAACTTTGATATGGTATATTTTATCATCATCATCATCATCATGCATTGTATATAATGTGGTCACAACTGATGAGTTTTTCTTTTGGAATTGTAGTTTTTCCTTATATTTGTATAGACCGTTTGTGCTCGCTTATACAAGGTTACTACGTGATGTGCTTTGTAAAATATTATTAATGTTGTTATTTTTGTGTGTTCTTCAGATTGGACAACTCAAGTAGATGGCTATGACATTCCAGTGATGTAGATAATTTATATTTAGTATTACTGCACAAAATTCACTCTCAAGAAATTTCACTTTCAGCTTTGAATGCCTTTTAGATATGTTTTAATTAATATTTTTATAGTAGTATAGTTATCATTTTGAAGCTTGTTTTAGATAAATGTATTGTATTTTGCATTCTGACTACTCAGTATCATTAGGATCTGTATTTCTCATTTTTTTTCTTCATGTATTTCTGCTTTTTATCTTGTCGTGAAGCAAACTAGGCGTGTCATGATAATGTATCATTCCATAGGTGACACATATTAGAAATTATTCTGCATCTAATGAATTTAGAAAGAGAGTGAAAAAAGTTGAATATTCCACTGACTTTTTAACTTGTTTTCTACACCCGTGATAGCTGTATACATTCTTATGTGTCATTGCCTTTGTGTATATATTTATGTACATTTTGCCGTAGTACAAATTTTAAAAGAGACAAATCATTTACAGAAAGAGATGAAATGAATTTAAATGTATTTCTTAATTGATAGATCAATGTCAATTGTACAAGTTAATGGTGACGAATATGGACTAGATATTTGGAAGATTTCAAACAATCAAGATTATGGAGTTATATCATATGCTATTTTTGTACAAAATGAAGTAAAATGTAGATGTCAGTGTAGAAATAAATATGCTATGTCATCCCTGAATTGTAATGGTAACTTAATATAATATAATTTCAAAATCGGAGCATGTTTTAATAAATTGCCTAAAATGATAAGTTTTATTTCATTAATAAAAAAATTTTTAAAAAAATTGCTACTCCTAATGAAATATAAATCATATACATATACTCTATGTAATTCCTCCTGAGCATTATTTGCAATTTCTAAGACCTGTAACTAGATTTTTTTTTCCTGCAATGAAATTTACAGTAAATTTCTTAACATTCAATTTATCAGTATAATATTTTAGTAAGTAAAGGATGTTTAGACAGTGGTATGGAATAATTTTTTCTGATAGGCTCATAATTTGAAATCAACACTGCTAACTACTTATAAAACAATTTATTTCACCCTTGTGTAGCTGTAAAATTTTGTATGAAATTGTGCGAAAGTTTTATTGCAACCGTAATTTTCGTAGTGTATATCCTGTCATGAAGGACTAAATTATCGGTTAAATTAAACCATGTATACTTTGTGATACATCACACTTTGATGTAGTAAAAAATCTCTACCTTTCTTTGTATTCATCAGCAATGGGATTACTGCTGAGTAAGATCATATTAATAAAAGAGGAACAAAAAGTCATACTTGACGCAATAGACCTCGAGTTTTCTTTGATGTCTGTCATATTCCCCCTCTTCATAAGTTCACATCATACCTTTCCCTCAAGCTCATGACATTTTTGTGTCTTTTGGAATGGATATAATTGTGGGTTTGATGATTTGCGTGATACGTGTTGGGTATTGAAAGAGATTTAGTGGTAATTCGTGGGCATTCATGAATGAGCTATTCAACAATTTTGCTTTACGGCCCGACACGTTCTTATCCAATTTTCACCACATATTCCTTTCTTCTTGTTCATCTTAACTCGAGATGATATTTTCACGTATATCCTCAATTTTGATTTGATAGTGAGGGAGAGAGAAAGAGCAATGAATTGGCTGCTAATGAGATATATACATTTGTGAAATCACACTTCTTAAAAATAGCAAGGAAGTAACAAAGCCTTGAAAGTGCAAAATCAAAAAATGAAAAGGAAAACAAGGAGATGTAAAGACGTAGTAGAACTACTTCTGCTTCGTTACTTAAAGTACCATCAAAAGATTTCTGTGATTATAATTACATCACAAACTCGATTAAGTGTAAAGAACAGAAGATTAGATCGCTGCTGATGGTCGATGCTAACAATCGGTTTGGATGATGATAAAGGGGTTGTGTGTTCATGATGATCATGCTGATGATGATGGTAATGATGGTGATAGGGATTATAATGATGGTGGTGATGATGGTAATGATGATGGTGATGATGATTGTAATGATGATGGTGATGATGAAGATGGTGATGATCATGGTGATGGTACCACTACTACTACTACTACTAGGGTAGATGTAGAGAATACCGGCCACTTAAACTCATTTGCTTAATTAGCACATGAAAACAATAAAATCACAAAAGAAAAAGATTCTCATTGCTTAGCTACATTATTCAATTTTATTTTCCAAAAAAATTGAGGTAATCAAATATTTGTTGAGACAGTTATATGCAAATAATGACGTCATTCCCTAGGAAATACCGGACAGTATGTTTTTACCCTTTTTTTGTATAAAGATCTGTCTGGAAGCACTGATTTGAATGTAAACCATCAACTTAACATGTTTGTATTGATTTTTTTATAACATAATTCATTTTTAGAAGATTATATGCATTTTACTACAAAATTTCAAAACACTCAGAATAACTTTATATCTCATGTAGATCATGACATATCACAATAATAATAAAGAGAAATAGACATTTCAAAATTGTCAAACAATTTAATAAATAAATATAATACATTATATATGCAACTTACGATTTGATCTACATGCTTAGCAACTCAACCCGGAAGTAAAACAAACAACCGTCCATGTGGTGTCCGGTATTCCCTACACAAGAAAATGACTGACTAGCACTTTTCAACACACTGCCACCCCAATACACAGGCTTTGTACAGTGCAAAAACTCCATACACGTTTGGCCCACCCCCCATACATGTCCATAATGCATGAAATAGAGGTCATGCCCCAATTCTATTTTTATACCATCACATTCTCTAAAATGTCAATTTTTACATCAGGCCATTTTTCAGGCTGCAAATTTTCCTACCTTGACAGATTGTGGTAGTTTTCTCGGAGATTTCTCACTTGTTGTTGTCGAATACAGCATTCAACCTTCCCAGACAGACCACCTGACCAATAGATGCCGGTATTTCAACTCAGTTGATCTTATGTTGGCAGCTAGGGCTGGACATGTGGTGACCGTCCGATATTCCCTACTGTCCGGTATTCCCTACCCTACTACTACTACTACCACTACTACTACCACTACCACTACTACTAACATTACTACTACTACTCTACTACTACTACTACTACTACTACTACTACTACTACTACTACTACTACTACTACTACTACTACTACTACTACTACTACTACATCTACTACTCTCTCTCTCTCTCTCTCTCTCTCTCTCTCTCTCTCTCTCTCTCTCTCCGAATCGCTAAGTTATATAGTTATCTGGCTCCAATTTTCTCCCGTTTTGAGCTTAGACCATTAACCATTGTAATATATTTACCAAAAGATTGTGGACACAATCAAAAATAGCAAAGTTATACACAGGGTTTGACCAAACTACAAAAACAGAGTTAGCACAGCTGTTGGCTATGACTGGAAAAAAAAAAAAAAAATGGGGTCATTTGTTTAATATCATCCAAGAATAAACCTTCGCAATATGTAGGGTAAATGTATCTATATGTTTATATTGACATTTTTTAAACAACATACATGTATTTCAATCAACATGAAAACGTATCTTATAAAATAATAATACAGCCTAAAGACAGTATGTAGCAGTGATTATTTAGGGCATGTTACGAACGGTAATGTCGCATGGCGCATAATGTCACAATCTGGTCACACAAATGCATTGACGCCACCATCAAAAAGTCGTGAGTGGGATTCGAACCTCGGTCCCATTTTTATTAGTTCGTGGGCCTTTTTAGAGGAAATAACTGAAATCATTTGAATTGTTTGCATTGTAGAAAATGAAAATCAGCTTTATAACTGATGCGGATCGGACCGAGGTTCGCATCCCACTCACGTATTTCGGATAGTGACGTTACAGGATGGTCACATACTTATGCGTTAGTGTGACATTATGCGTCACTGCGACATAACCGGTCGTTATATTACAGGGCCTACTGCAGTCATTGTGTTTGTTATAGAAAAGTCAACTTTTCTCCCAAAATTGCAAGTACTGCCTCTATGCTCTATGACATCACACTAACCGTGTTACAAATTTAGGGATCAGCTGTTTTCATCACGAAAAGATAACTACACTTATCTTAATTTTGTGCGGTTTTCATCAAACTTGTTTTTGTCTATATCTCTATGAATTCGTCTGCTTTCGATACAACCAACTTGTTTTTGGTCCGGTTGTAGTTATTAAGCACACAACACGTGGTGCTTTGGGACTCGTTTGAACCAAGGTTTGGAGTTCGACTTTTAATACCAGGCAAAAGGAGATTAGGGCAACAGTCCATATTAGCTCATATTTCATTTCAAAACGAGGAAACATTAAATTGTACCTTTCCTTCAAACAAAACCAACGCTAGCTTCTTCCTTGTTCTAACCGTAGCTGGCAGCAGACCACGCACAGCCATGGACACATAAGGGTCCAATTTTGTCTAATAGTTGGGAAATAGTTTCGGAGAACAGATAATAAATTTGTAATTTCCGAAGAAGAAATTAATCAACATGCTATCTATCCCTACTGGTCAGAATTATGAAAATTAAATGTTCAAAGACGTAACATTAATTAAATATTAATACTTTTACAACAATGT
Source organism: Paracentrotus lividus (assembly GCA_940671915.1). Taxonomy (NCBI): domain Eukaryota; kingdom Metazoa; phylum Echinodermata; class Echinoidea; order Camarodonta; family Echinidae; genus Paracentrotus; species Paracentrotus lividus. The sequence continues at coordinate 26,857,579 of CALNVZ010003431.1, read as the reverse complement.
TGAATCCAACAAGAAAACTTGATTGCATTTGTACAGGTTTGTTTGGTAACTGTCTAAACCCACTTTAACTAATGTACGTTTTAGGGTCTTATACCATTTTGTCTACAACTTTCAAGCTGTTTGCCTGATTACTTTTTTGGTATAATTTCCACTTCGCCTATTGACCATTTTGTCCACTTGGTCTGACACCACATCAAACTGGTGGTGGACCAAATATTCAATTGGGAATTAGACGAAAATGCTATAAGACGATTTGACGAGTAGACAAATTAGCATATAGATCAAGTAATTGACCAAGTTAGAATTAGACCAAATATATATTAGGTTAATAGGACATTAGACCAAAAAATAAGTAGACCAAATGGGCTCAGCCCATGGATGTTGTAGACAATCAAAGAATTAGACCATCCGCTGTTAGACAAAGTGGATATAAATCGTTTGGTCGGCCTATTGGCATGATTGGATGTCGCTCTGTCTGCAGAGCATATAGCGCCATCTTGGGTCGTAATAAAGATATCACCTCATTCCATTTTATATTTTAACCACATTAATGGAAATTATGGTACACATGGAACAAAAAAGAAAAGAAAAAAGTGTCGATGAACGTGGGATAAAACACTAGCAAACGGCAACGCTGAAACAAAAAGAAAGAAAAACGAAGGGTTTCCTATTATTCTTCCTACCCTCAATTTCCAGTCACGAGATAAACATTCCAATGCACTTTAAGTTTCCAATGATCATGATGATTCGTGTTTGGTAACGAAGGTTCATATAATGTTCGTAATTACATACCCAGAAATATGTTTACACGAAATCTGTTAGACTAACGTAGGATTTTTATTTTTTATTTCTAAGTTTTGCTATTGTTATGTAGCCTCCCCCCCCCCCCCCTAATTACAAAAATATAAAGTATAAATCTGCCGCCCCTCCCATTTCAAGATTGAGAGTAAATATCCCGGTTTACATATTCGATGGTGTTCTTCAAGTAACTGGTTACTAAACGGTATCAGGTAGCATCCCCCAAAAAAGACGCGCTTCACGCTCTCACGATTAAATTGTTATATAATCTAACGAAAGGGACTGTCCCATTTTCAGTTGACTTAATTGAGAAATATGGAAATTCGATCATGCTTTGTTGTTTAGTTTTGAATATTCGTCTTGATGCCCCCCCCCTGTGTTTGAGCCTGCTTACGCGCCTATGTCTACATAATGATGGTTCATCTAATATTTTGCTACAGGCAGACAGTTGATTGACGCCCCGAGCCTGGTACGCCATTGGTGTACAGACTGTAGAGGGTTCAACGCTGGTGAAGGAATACAACCGAGTCATACTCCAATTAAACCGAACCACAGTCATGACAGTTAAAGACCTCTAGAGTCATTTGGACTTCACAGGAGCACGACAACGACACATAACAGTCATGGATCTCCAAAATGCAACGAATACGAGTGATGTTCCGGTTGGATTGCCTCCAGGTGGACCTCCAGCCTACGTTGAAAACCTCAAGCTCGCCAACCAAGTGGTAATCGCGGTGACTTTTTCCATCGTTCTATTCGCGATGGGGGCTTCGATCACGCCGGAGAATTTCAAGATTGTTGTGAGTAAAAAAAAAAGAAAGATCGCAAACATTAGTCATGGGGAATACCTCAGAAATATTGAGTGAGTCAGAAAAAATAGAAACCAGACCGAGGGCTGGTTTCAAACTTGAAAGTGGGGGCGTCGGCCCCCTGGATCCCCGCCTGTTTATCTTTACCAAAATAAATGTTGCCACATGTGTTCATGGTTACAAAAATACTATGTTTCCATACCAGGTGTATGTACATTTTTGGCCCAAACTTGGAGAATTATGTTAGCTTACAATGCATTTCATTACCTCGCTGTTACAATATAACTTTTTGTCAATATCCTTTGATAAGATGCACATGATGTTATTTGCCTATCATACCTTTTGAAAACTCTAATGGATGTGAACCAGCTGAACTTTCTGAACTTAATGTTTTCAGACAATGCTGTCCGGCGGAGCATAATCATGTAAAATTCATTATTGTACCATTGGAAAAAAAAAAAAAAAACTAAAAAAGCTAAAAAACTTTTCAGTGTTGATTTGGCGCGATAGCATTGTTTTAAATAATCTGTTTATTATAATAATAGTTTAGTCCGCATTGCTTTATTCCCTTTGTTCTGTCTCACTCGGTATAGAAACATTTATCCAAGTTCAGAAGTGATCTGAAATCACAAGTTGATTCTCCAAATATTTCACAATCATGAATCTAGTGAACCGTTTCAAACATTTGACGTGTTTATACACGGTATAATTTCATGTTCTGTTAGCACATATACTACAGAAATGCAATTGTATACGTTGTATCCATGTATAATAGAAACATTTAATATTCCACTGGTAAATCTAGCTAGTCCTCTTGAACCAACAAAGAATGAATGTAAGTACACTGTACATTTATGATTGTGATATTGTTCAGTACTAATATAATAATTGATTGAGTTAGCTATGAATAATTCCGACAGTGCTAAAATGAAAGTAAGTTACGTTTACGTTATATCTACAACTGTCACTTTTTTTTCTTTTTTTTTAAATATTTGTATAATTTTCTTTTTAAGCAAACATATATTTTTTCCGACTTTCAGAGACATCGGGCGTTTCTGTTTTACTTTCGCTTAAATTAAACAATATCCTCATAAAAATGTCACCCATTTTTTATCATCATTTTGAACGGAGTTATTCAGTTTGTGTTTAGAACAAGTGTGCTCGCTAGGTTCAATGAAAATATACAACCCCCACCCCCCAAAAAAAAAAAAAAATGAAAGAAAAAAAAAAAAAAAATGCCCCATTCTCGTCATCCGCGAGTTACCCTGGGAATAAAACTACAAGTACAAAACAAGTAATACATTTTCTTTGTTTCGTTCCCCTATCATCAGTTTTTAATTCTCCACATCATTACACACTCTCCTCTCTTTCAAGTTTCTTTTTTTTCTTTCTTTCTCGATCTTTAATTCCATCCATATAATATTGTATCTTATTTCATTTCTGTTTTATCGTACTTTACTTTCCACTTTGCACTCATTTTCGTTTGTATTCTCTTCTTTTTCAACATCTACCTCCTTCACCACCTTTTCTTCCTTCTTTGTTCTTCATAACTCTGTGATCTTCTTATCTCCGTTTTTTCCTCTTTTTTTGTTTGTTTGTTTGTTTGTTTTTGTTTTTGTTTTTAATTACCATATTGCCCTCATCCTCCTCGTTTCTTCTAAATCTTTCTCGTCTTCTCACTCTCCCATTCGTCTTCCCGTAGCTTCGTCGACCAGTGGGCATCTTCGTCGGTTTCGTATCGCAGTTCATTGTCATGCCCCTGCTCGCATACGGATACGCGATCGTGGTCGGATTTGAGAAGACCATCGCCCTGGGTTGTCTCATCTTAGCTTGCAGTCCTGGGGGAAGCCTTTCTAATCTCTATACATTCTGGACTGATGGAGACCTTTGTCTAAGGTGAGTGCTTGATGAGAATAATCTCGTATAATTATGTGTTTTTCGAAGTATGATTAAAAATAGAGTCTTAGGGATATAACTTAAAAATAGATAGGGTAGATTGGGGTAAGTGGGACACTTTGGGGGGGGGGGGGGAATTGCATATATGCATATGATTAAGACCTGCCTTAGTGGAGGAACTATTGTAGCGTGAATAAACATACATCTAGCAACAAATTGTATGCCTGTTTGGGAAAAATTGACAGTTATCGGAAAAAATAATCGTTAAAAATCTGTAACATCTCACGTTTTGACATAAAACGATTGCCACCTAGCTAATTTTGAAAATACACACGTTTACAAATTTGTCTTTTTGTTTCCCAGATCCCTTTTGTTTTAGGGGTAACGTGGTATTGAAATTGTTCACAAAATAAATTTTAAACTAGAAAATTATATAAAATGAAATGAGATTTAAACAAAAGACTTAAAGCAATTATTTTAACTAACTGTCCCACTTACCCCACATGCTTGGGGTAAGTGGGACGCGCCAATTTCAATAAAATTTTAATGTATAAATAAAGTTTGCGAAGAAAGATCTTCACTCCGCACTTTTATATCACATATCACTGCATGTATTACCCCAATTTAACGGCCAAGGGTTAAAGTTGAACAATGGAGTAATAATGATTAATATTGTCACTTTGACCTTCATTTGGAGGATTTTTTTTTACCAAAACATTTCTAAAAGGTTTATATCTAAATAAACTTCAAAATGAGGTATGTGATTGCTTTATTGAGTATCTTATTTTTGTGTTATGCTTACGTAAATGCGTAAGTGTCCCATTAACCCCAATTTACCCTATCTAACAAAGTTTTTGTATGATTATACTGATTTTGAAATTCATCATGCACGTACTTTCATATTGAGTATAAAATTACAATTTTAAAACATGTATGAAACCTAAAAGTAAATTGCATACTTATATGATTGCCTGTCTTGCTTTGATGAACGGGAGGTCGCGAGTTCGATTCCCGACCGAGTCATACCAAAGACTTACAAAAATGGTACCTAAAGTTGCCTTTTTATTAAACAAGTTATCAGAACTGAAGTGGCTACCCCGAATTAATAAAAGGATATTTTTATTATCACTATGATTTTCCTTGATATCTGCTGAATTCCAATACTGGTTTCTTTCTCATTCACTGTATGTAATACATGTAATAATGTAATAATGTCAATTTCATATGTTTGTGTATACATGTACTATTATTATTTTTTTCCCCGTGATTGTTTAAATACTTATATGTAGTGTGCAGGGCCCTGGTTGAGATTAGTGCTTTAATCACTGAACAGGTTACCTTGGGTAAATAAAACAAATAAATAAAATAAATAAATAAATTATACATGTTTATCTTTTGCATAAGTTACACTATAATGGTCACAACGGGTTTTGAGTGCTTTTGTAAATTCGTGTCACACATGTCACATAGGGGCGAGAAAACGACCAGTTTGCTACTGTGTGCGAAATCGAACGCACATCATACGCAGGAGAACACGACCGACGCGTCGCGACGCACTTGCCGGTTATGACTATGCCCTGCCCTAAGTATACCACCATGCCCTGCGCACATTTTAAAGAGTACCAGGACTATAAATCTCAATTACCCTTGTCTCTAAAGTAATATTGCTGGTATATTATTAGCAAGCAGTAATGACACATTATTATCGTGGTTTAATGAGATCATGTTCTGAGCTGAGATATTTTTACACACATCTCTCTGAATTATATTCTCCTAGATATATATAAACCTAGCAAATAGTTTTTATTGTCAGTCACATGGCTGAAACCTAACCTCAACATAATGGGAGAGGGGTGCAGTTTATATAAAGGATGTCGCACCCCCCCCCCCCCCAATCGGTTAGAGAGGATGAAATGGCATGGCTAATATTAATATAATGGTAATATCGTTGCGAGTTGTATTTATATAACTTGTATCTAACCGCTGTACAAATATTATGAATATTAGGATGCAGATTGTCGGGTATCATGCGAAATTTACCAGCATGTGCCCCTCCCCCTTCTCTAAGAAGTTAACGTATTATACATTGTATTGTCCTAAGAATGGTTCTGGATTTTTTTTTTTTTTTAAGTTACTAGGCCTCAACATGTACAAAGATACAACTTGTCAAAACGATTAATTGCCGTGTGTACGTCAAAAGACTGCAGTGGTATCATTTCATCTCTGTTTAACAAGTTGTCTGACCCGTACCCCCTTCTCCACCCCTCTAAAACAAAATTAGGTATATTTATTTGTGTGTGTGTGTTTTGGGGGTTTTTTTTGGCTGCAAGCTATATGCAAAATTGGTGTTTTCATTTTCGTGTGAACAAAACTTTTCATAAGAGAGAATCAAAATTAATGATCTACGTCCGGAAACAATTGTGATAGAGACTTGTCCTCTTCCTTTAAGATAATTGAAACCTTCAAGAGCAACTGTCGTGGTGACTCCTCGTTGTCTGTTGGAATATATAACCGCATCAATTTTGGACGTGACAGACTGATTGACATTTCTTGCAAACCAAAGTGTTCATCACCTTTTGCTAAATTAGAATCAAATATTCCCCGTTGATGACTAGTACGGTTTTATAATGACACTAATTTCCGTACCAATCGATTGCACGATGTTCTCATGAGATCTTATTCGCTAACATCCGTGGAATTAAATGATCTGTGTGATCAAAATAATCTATGAAAACAAACAATAAATATACATGTATCACATATTGCATTACTGTCATGAATTTCCTTTTTAATAATCTTCTCCAGATAAAATTATCCACTCTTCATAGTCCATTTTTCCTACTTAAGCCCCTGAAAATTAACTGCGTCATAAGAAGAGCCCTGGATTTTTGTCCCAAATTGTTATAGTACTTCTTTCTTTTGCGACTCCCAGAGATGGCAAAGTGTCGCCATACCGATAGAGTACTCGGTTAGAGTAGGGTTGGGCGCATCTCAACTTTTTTTTTTCAAGACAAAGTTTCTGTTTCTATAGTTAAATCCGACTAGAAACTGAAAATGACAATTATTTTTTGCATACGGGAAACCCCGGTCCCTTTTACACTCCCGCTAAAAAAGTTTGCAAAAAACCAAAAATGGCCGCCAAAATAGCGTTTAGCCCAATATCAATACTTTTTATAACGTAATAACACTTTATTGCGTTTTATTATGTCTTTTGGGTGTCAGGGAACCAACATGATTAGATCAACATATTAATTCACAAACTAGTTGACTGTAGTGTAGTTTTGGTAGTTAGTTTTCAGTCAATATCCGAGGCAAAAACAACATCATATATCAAAAATCACTAATTACACTCTTAACTAACCATGACAGGTAATTTTGGTCATGATAAAATTGTCAGATTTAACTTTTAAACCATCAAAATGCCATAAAGAAAACAAATAAACCGGTTTAAATCACCTATATGTGGGTTGATGAATGGGCACAAATACACTTTTCGCGTTTTTTTTGCACTTAGCGACGCAGATCTCAATCGTATACTACAAAGAAATCACTTGTCATTTTTGGATTCTACACAAATTTGCTATAGACTATAACTTGTTTGGCATAAATTTTTCAAAAAAAGTCATTATTTGCCACCACGTTAGATTTAGAGTATAGTTTCTAGCTGAGATTTGTCCTGTACTGTCCTTAATAATAATTATATATATATAATGCTATATAATATATATATATATAATACATAATATAATATTATATATTAATATATATATATATATATATATATAATAAATATATACTACGAAGTGAGTAAAAAAACTTTACACCTAGAAAAATGTCATAAAAGAAAACCAATTTATAAAACCCAAAATTATTTTAACATATTCTGAGAGTA
>CALNVZ010003431.1:26830924-26850159 GCA_940671915.1 Paracentrotus lividus | reverse complement strand
AAGAAGAGAGATTGCTCGCTCATACAAAGGTTACTACGTGATGTGCTTTGTAAAATATTAATTAATGTTGTTATTTTTGTGTGTTCTTCAGATTGGACAACTAAAGTAGATGGCTATGACATTCCAGTGATTGAGAATAATTATATTTAGTATTACTGCACAAAATTCACTCTCAAGAAATTTCACTTTCAAGCTTTGAATGCCTTTAGATATGTTTTACATTAAATATTTTATGTAGTATAGTTATCATTTTGAAGCTTGTTTTAAGATAAATGTCATGTAATTTTGCATTCTGACCTACTCAGTATCATTAGGATCTGTATTTCTCATTTTTTTTCTTCACATGTATTTCTGCTTTTATCTTGTCGTGAAGCAAAACCTAGGCGTGTCAATGATAATGTATCATCCACTAGTGAACACATATTAGAAATTATTTCTTGGCATCTAATGAATTTATAGAACAGACGAGTGAAAAAAGTTGAATATTCCACTGACTTTTTTAACTATTGTTTTCCTACACCCGTGATAGCTGTATACATCTTTATGTGTCAATTGCCTTTGTGTAATATTTATGTACTTTGCCGTAGTTACAAATTTAAAAGAGACCAATCATTTACAGAAAGAGATGAAATGAATTTACAATGTATTTCCTTAATTGATGATCAATGTCAATTGTACCAAGTATGGTGACGAATATGGAACAAGATATTTGGGAACGATTTCAAACATCAAGATTAATGGAGTTATATCATATGCTATTTTTGTAAGCAAATGAAGTATAATGTAGATGTCAGTGTAGAAATAAATATGCTATGTCATCCCTGAACTTGTAATGGTAACTTAATATACATATAATTTCAAAAAATCGGAAGCATGTTTATAAATTGCCTAAACTGATAAGTTTTATTTCCATTAATACAATTAAAAAATGCTACCTCGCTAATGAAACTATAAATCATAATACATTACTCTATGTAATTCTCCTGAGCATTATTTGCAATATTCTGAAGACCTGTAACTAGATTTATTTTTTCCTGCAATGAAATTTCAGTAAATTATCTTAACATTACAATTAATCAGTATAATCTTAATTAGAAGATAAAGGATGTTTAGACAGTGGTATGGAATAATTTTTCTGATAGGCTCATAAATTTGAGAATCAACACTGCTAACCTACTTATAACATTTATTTCACACCTTGTGTAGCTGTAAAATTTTGTAATGAAATTGTGGCGAAAGTTTATTGCAACCGTAATTTTGCGTTAGTGTAATATCCTGTCATGAAGGACTAAAATCGAGTTAAATTAAACCAATGTATACTTTGTGATAACTCACAAACTTTGAATGTAGTAAAAAATCTCTACTTTTCTTTGTATTCTATCAGCATGGGATTACTGCTGAAGTAAGATCATTTAATAAAAGAGGAACAAAAAGTCATACTTGACGCAATACGACCTCGAGTTTTTCTTGATGTCCTGTCATATTCCCCCTCTTTCATAAGTTTCACATTCATATCCTTTCCCTCAGCTCACATGACATTTTTGTGTCTTTTGGAACTGGATATAATGTGGGTTGTGTGATTTTGCGTGATACTGTTGAGTATTGAAAGAGATTTAGTGGTAATCGTGGCATTCCATGAATGAGCTATTCGACAATATTTGCTTTTACACGGCCCGACCACGTTTCTTATCCAATTTTCCACCACATATTCCTTTCTTCTTGTTTCATGCTTAACTCGGAGATGAATATTTTCACGTATATATCTCAGTATTTGATTTGATAGATGAGGGAGAGAGAAACAGAGCAATGAATTGGCTGCTAATGAGATATATAACATTGTGAAATCACACTTCTTTAAAAAAATAGCAAGGAAGTACAAAGCCTTTGAACAAGTGCAAAATCAAAAATGAAAAGGAAAACAAGGAGATGTAAAGACGTACGTAGAACTATATCTGTCTTGTTACTTTAAAGTACCATCAAAAGATTCTGTGATTATCAATTTACATGCACCAACTCGATTAAGTGTATAAGAACAGAAGATTAAGATCGCTGGCTGATGGTCGATGCTAACCAATCGGTTTGGATGATGATAAGAGGGGTTGTGTGTGTCACTGATGACTCACTGCTGATGACTGATGGTACGATGATGGTGATAGGGAATTATAATGATGGTAGGTGATGAAGTGGTATGATGATGGTGATGATGATTGTAATGATGATGGTGATGATGAAGACTGGTGATGAATCACTGGTGATGGAGTACACTACTACTACTACTAGCTAGGTGAGATGTAGAGAATCCCGGCACTTAAACCTCATTTGCTTAATTAGCACATGAAAACAAAAAAATCAACAAACAGAAAAAGATTCTCATTGCTTAGCTACATTATTCAATTTATTTTCCAAACAAATGAGGTAACTCAATATTTGTTGAGACAAGTTTATATGCAAATAATGACGTTCATTCCCTAGGAAATACCGGACCAGTATGTTTTTACCCCTTTTTTTGTATAAAGACTGTCTGAAGCACTGATATTGAATGTAAACCATCAACCTTAAAACTGTTTGTATTGACTTTTTTTATAACAATAAATTCATTTAATTTAGAAGATTATATGCAATTTACTACAAAATTTCAAAACATCGAAATACTTTATATCTCATGTAGACATGGACATATCAACACATAATAATAACAGAGAAATAGACATTCACATTGTCACAAATTTAATAAATAAATTAATTAACATTATACTATGCAACTTACGATTTTGATCTACATGCTTAGCAACTCAAACCCGGAAAGAAACAAACCAACCGTCCATGTGATGTCCCGGTATTCCACACAAAGAAAAAGACTGACTGCACTTTTCAACACACTGCCACCAATCACAGGCTTTGTACAGTGCAAAACCCATACACGTTTGGCCCACCGCACCATACATGTCCATAATGCATGAAATGAGGTCATGCCCCCAATTCTAATTTTTATACCATCACATTCTCTAAAAAATGTCAATTTTTAACATCAGGCCATTTTTCAGCTGCAAAATTTTCCTACCTTGACAGATTGTGGTAGTTTTCTCGAGATTTCACTTGTTGTTCGATCGAATAACCGCAATTCAACCTCCAGACAGACCACTGACCAATAGATGCCGGTATTTCAACTCAGTTGATCTTATGTTGGCAAGCTAGGGCTGACATGTGTGACACGTCGATATTCCCTACTGTTACGGTATTCCCATACCCTACTACTACTACTTACCACTACTACTACACTAACCCACTGACTACTAACATTAATACTATACACTCTCTACTACTAACTACTACTACATCACTTACTACTACTGACTACTACTAAGCTACTACAACTACTACTAACGTATACTACTACTACTACTACTACTAGCTACTACTACTACTGCTACGCTACACCTACTACTACTACTACTACTACTACTACATCCTCTTACTACTCTCTCTCTCTCTCTCTCTCTCTCTCTCTCTCTCTCTCTCTTCTCTCTCGGCGAATCGCATAAAGTTATATAGTTATCTGGCTCCAATTTTCTCCCCGTTTTGAGCTTAAGAGCCAATTAACCATTGTAATATATTTAACCAAAAACAATTGTGGACACAATCAAAAATAGCAAGTTATACACAGGAGTTTCGACCAAACTAACAAAAAACAGAGTTAGCACAGCTGTTGCGCTATGACTGGAAAAACAAAAAAAAAAGGGGTCATCTTGTTTAAAATATCATCCAAGAACTAAACCTCGGCAATATGTGGGTAAAATGTATCTATATGTTTAATATTGACACTTTTTTAAAAACAACATACATGTATTTCAATCAACATGAAAACGTATGCTTATAAATAAATAATACAAAAGCCTACAAGACAGTATGTAGCAGTATTATTTAGGGCATGTTACGAACGACTGTGTATATGTCGCCATGGCGCACTAATGTCACAATCTGGTCAACACAATCTTGACGCCACCATCAAAAAGTCGTGAGTTGGGATCGAACACTCGGTCCCATTTTTATATAGTTCGTTGGGCTTTTTTAGAGGAAATAACTGGAAATCATTTGATTGTTGCATTGTAGAAAATGAAAAATCAGCTTTAATAACTGATTGCGGATCGGACCGAGGTTGCATCCCTCACTATTTCGGATAGTGACTGTTACAGGATGGTCACTAACTAATGCGTTAGTGTGACATTACTGCGTCACTGGCGACATAAACCGGTCGTTAATTACAGGGCCTACTGCAGTCATTGTGTTTGTTATAGAAAAGTCCCAACTTTTCTCCAAATTGCAAGTACTGCCTCTATGCTCTATGACATCACACTAACCGTGTTAGCAAATTTAGGATTCAGCTGTTTTCATCACGAAAAGATAAACTACACCTTATCTTAAATTTTGGCGGTTTTCACAAACTTGTTTTTGGTCTATATCTCTATGAATTCGTCTGCTTTCCGATACAACCAACTTGTTTTTGGGTCCGGTTGTAGGTTATTAAGTCACACCAACACGTGGGATGTTTGGACTCGTGAACCAAGGTTTGGAAGTTCGACTTTTATACCAGGCAAAAAGGAGATTAGGGCAAACAAGTCCATATAGCTCATATTTCATTTCAAAACGAGAAACATTAAAATTGTAAACCTTTCCTTCAAAACAAAACCAACGCTAAGCTTCCTTCCTTGTCTAAACCGTAGCTGGCAGCAGACCACGCACAAGCCACATGGAACATAAGGGATCCAATTTTTGTCCTAATAGTTGGGAAATAGTTTCGGAGAACAGAATAAACAATTTGTAATTTCCGAAGAAGAAATTAATTCAACATGCTTATCTATCCCTACTGGTCAGAATTATGAACATTACAATGTTCAAGACGTAAACATTAATTAAATATTAATACTTTTACAACAATGTTGATCCAACCAAGAAAACTGATTGCATTTTGTACAGGTTGTTTGTAAACCTGTCTAAAACCCACATTTAACAACTAATGTACGTTTTAGGGGTCTTATTACCATTTTGTCTACAACTTTCAAGACTGTTTGCCTGATTACTTTTTTGGTATAATTTCCCACTTCGCCTATGACGCATTTTGTCCACTTGGTCTGACACCACATCAAACTGGTGGTGACCAAATATTCATTGGGAATTAAGACGAAAATGTATAAGAACGATTGACAGTAGACAAAATTAGCATATAGAATCAAGAATTGACCAAGTTAGAATTAGACCAAATATATACTTAGGTTAATAGGACAATTAGAACCAAAAATTAACGTGACCAAATGGGGCTCAGTCCCCATGGGATGGTTGTAGACAATCAAAGAATTAGATCCATCCGCTGTTAGACAAAGTGGGATATAAATCGTTTGGTCCGGCCTATTGGCATGATTGATGTCGGCTCATGTCTGCAGAGTCATATAGCGCCATCTTGGGTCGTGTAATAAAGATACACCTCATCCATTTTATATTTTAAACCTACATTAAATAGGAAATATGGTAACACATGGAACAAAAAAGTAAGAAAAAAGTGTCGATGAACGTGGGAAAACACTAGCAAACACGGCAACGCTGAAACAAAAAAAACAAGAAAAACGAAGGGTTTTCCTATTATTTCTTACTACCCTCAATTCCAAGTACAGATAAACATTCAATGCACTTTAAGTTTCCAAACTGATCATGATGATTCGTGTTTGGTAACCGAAAGGTTCATATAATGTTCGTAAATTACATTACCCAGAAATAGTTAACCACGAATCTGTTAGACCTAACCGTAGGATTTTTATTATCTTTATTTCTAAGTTTGCTATTGTTGATGTAGCCTCCCCCGGCCCCTAATTAACATAAATATACAAGTATAAAATCTGCCGCCCCCCATTCAGAGACTTGAGAGAGTAAATATCCCGGTTTAACACTATTCGATGGTGTTCTTCAAGTAACTGGTTACTAAACGGTATCAGGCTAGCAATCCCCCAAAAAAAGACGCGCTTCACGCTCTCACGATTAATTGTTATATAATCTAACAAACAGGGGACTGTCCCCATTTTCAAGTTGACCTTAATTGAGAAATATGGAAAATTCGATCAAATGCTTTTTGTTTAGTTTTGAATATTCGTCTTGATGCCCCCCCCTGTGTTTTGAGCCTGCTTACGCGCCTTATGTCTACATAATGATGGTTCCATCTAATATTTTGCTACCAGGCAAACAGTTGATTCCACGCCCGAGCCTGGTACGCCATTGGTGTACAGACTTGTAGAGGGTTAAAACCAGGCTGGTGAAGGAATACAACCAGTCATACTTCCAATTAAACCGAACCAGTCCATACAGTTAAAGACCTCTAGAGTCATATTTGGACTTCACAGAAGCAACGACTAACCGACACATAACAGTCATGGATCTCCAAAATGCAACCGAATACAGTGGATGTTCCGGTTGATTGCCTCCTCAGGTGGACCTCCAGCCTACGTTGAAAACCTCAACTCCGCCAAACCAAGTGGTAATACGCGGTGACTTATTTCCCATCAGTCTCTAATTCGCGATGGGGGCTTTCGATCACGCCGGAGAATTTCAAGATTGTTGTGAGTAAAAAAAAAGAAAGATCGCAAACTAGTCATGGGGAAACCTCAGATGGAGTGAGTCAGAAAAATAGAAACAAGACCCGAGGGCTGGTTTCAAACTTGAAAAGTGGGGGCGTCGGCCCCCCTGGATCCCGCCTGCTTTATCTTTACCAAAATAAATGTTGGCCAAACCATGTGTTCACTGGTTACAAAAAATACTATGTTTCCATACCAGGTGTAGTCATTTTGGCCCAAACTTGGAGATTATGTTAGCTACAATGCATATTCACATTTACCCTCGCTGTTACAAATAATAACTTTTTGTCAATATCCTTTGATAAGATGCACATGATGTTATTTGCCTATCATACCTTTTGAAAACTCTAATGATGTGAACCAGCTTGACTTTCTGAAAACTTAATGTTTTCAAGACCATGCCTGCCGGACGGAGCATAATCATGTAAAGATTCATTATTGTACAATTGGAAAAAAAAAAAAAAAAACTAAAAAGCTAAAAAACTTTCAAAGTGTTGATTTGGCGCGATAGCATTGTCTTTAACACTAACCTGTTTATTATAAAATAGTATTAGAATTCCCGCATTGCTTATTCCCTTTGTTCTGTCCCTCACTCGGTATAAGAACATTATCCAAGTTCAGAAGTGATCTGAAATCACATAAATTGATTCTCCAAATATTCACAATATCATGAACTCTAGGTAACGCGTTTTCAAAACTTTGACGTGTTTATAACACGTATAATTCATGTTTCTCTGTTAGCACATATACTACAAGAAAATGCAATTGTATACCGTTGTACTCCATGTATAAGATAGAAACATTTTAATATTCCACTGGTAAATCCTAAGCTATCCTCTTGAACCAACAAAGAATGAATGTAACAGTACAACACATTGTACATTTATGATTGTGATATTGTTCAGGCGGTTACTAATATAAACATTTGATTGAGTTAGCTATGAATATTCCGTCCGACAGTGCTAACAATGAAAGTAACGTTACTTTACCGTCTATACTCTACAAACTGTCAACTTTTTTTTCTTTTTTTTTAAAATATTTGTTATAATTTCTTTTTAAGCAAACATGATATTTTTTCCCCGACTCTTCAGAGACATCGGGCGTTTCTGTTTTACTTTCGCTTAAATTAAACAATATCCTCATATAAAATGTCACCGCATTTTTTATGCAATGCATTTTGACGGAGTTATTCAGTTTGTGTTTAGAACAAGTGTGCTCGCTAAGGTTCAATGAAAATATACAACCCCCAGCCCCCCAAAAAAAAAAAAAATGAAAGAAAAAAAAAAAAAAATGCCCATTCTCGTCATCCGCGAGTTACCCTGGGAATAAACTACAAGTACAAAAACAAGTAATACATTTTCTTTGTTTCGTCGCCCTATCATCAGTTTTTAATTCTCCACCATCATTACACACTTGCTCCTCTCTTTAAGTCTTTTTTTTCTTTTTTTCTCGGGATCTTTAATTCGCATCAATATAATATTGTATCTTATTTTCATTTCTTTTTCTGTTTTAAATCGTACTTTAACTTTCCACTTTTGGCACTCATTTTCGTTTGTATCCTTCTTTTTTTCAAACATCTACCTCCTCACCACCTTTTCTTTCCTTCTTTGTTCTTCATAACTCTGTGATTCTTTCTTATCTTCCTCCCGTTTTTCCCTCTTTTTTGTTTGTTGTTTGTTTGTTTTTGTTTTGTTTTTAATTACCATATTGCTCCTCATCCTCGCTCGTTTCTTCTTAACAATCTTTCTCGTCTTCTCACTCTCCATTCGTCTTCCCGTAGCTTTCGTTCGAACCAAGTTGGGCATCTTTCGCGTCGGTTTCGGTAATGCGGCATTCATTGTCATGCCCCTGCTCGCATACGGATACCGCGATCGTGGTCGGATTTGAAGAAGACCAATCGCCCTGGGTTTGTCCTCATCTTAGCTTGCAGTCCTGGGGGAAGCCTTTCTAATCTCTATAATACAGTGCTGGACTGATGAACCTTTGGTCTAAGGTGAGTGCTGGACTGAGAATAAATCTCGTATAATTATGTTTTTTTTCGAAGTAGATTAAAAAAATAGAGTCTTAGGGATATAACTTAAAATAGATAGGGTAGGATTGGGGTAAGTGGGCCTTGGGGGGGGGGGGGGAATGCATATATGCATATGAATTAGACTGCCTTAGTGGAGGAACTTTGTAGCGTGAATAAACATAACATCTAGCAACAATTGGTATGCCTGTTTGGAAATTGGAAACAGTTAACGGAAAAAATAATCGTTAAAAATCTGTAACATCTCACGTTTTGAACATAAACGATTGCCCTCCTTATTTAGCCTAATTTTGAAAAATAACACACGTTTACAATTTGTCTTTTTGTTTCCCAGATCCCTTTTGTTTTTAGGGGTAAACGTGGTATTGAAAATTGTTCACAAAATAAATTTTTAAACTAGAAAATTTATAAAATAAATGAGATTTTAACAAACAGACTAAAGCAAATTATTTTAACTAACTGTCGCCACTTACCCCACATGCTTGGGGTAGTGGGACGAAGGCGCACAATTTCAACTAAAATTTTAATGTATAAATACAAGTTTGCGAAACGAAAGATCTTCAACTCGCACTTTTATTATCACATATCACTGCATGTATACCCAATTTAACGGCCAAAGGGTTAAAGTTGAACAAATGGAGTAATAAAATGATTAATAATTGGTCACTTTGGACCTTCATTTGGAGGATTTTTTTTTTACGCAAAAACATTTCAAAAGGTTTATATCTAAATAAACATACAAAATGAGATATATGATTACTTTAAAAAGTTTGGTTTGTATCAATAATCATACATGCTTAGGTAAATTTTCAAGTGTCCTAGGTTTTTAAACGGGGCACTGATATTGTGAATTAATGCAGATTTAAAACTTTAGTTTTGTAAAGTTGTAATACGGGAAGAAAATAATTCTATTTTTTGTTAAATACTGTACTTTTGTTTATTCATACAACGGGGTAAAGGATAAAAGGAAATGCTGCTTTGGTTTACAAGAATCAACAGATTTAAAAAAGTGCCTTCTTGACTTTATATGTTGAAAAAAAAAAAAACAAAAAAAAAAAACGACTTTTTTTTTCATCACTGTTGAAATGTGTACAGGAAAAAAAAAGGAGAATAATAATGATCGTGACAATTGTTTGAGAAAATAGTTTGGGCAATCAGTTCTTTTAAATATCCTGGAATATTCATTCTAAAAGATTCTTAAGACAATGATATTCCAGATGTATAAACAGTGTTTATGAAGACAGAGATCTTTTGTTTCTCACTTTTAACGAACCACATTTTATTCCATGTATTAATGCTTGTCCCACTTACCCCCGCCCAACTTGACGGGGTAAGTGGGACATGGCAGAGTAATGATTAAACTGTACACCTTAACCTTCATTTGGGCGGAAATAGTAAGCAATACATTTATAAAAAAAACGTTTATAAATCTAAATAAACTTCAAAATGAAGGTATGTTGATTGCTTTATTGAGATATCTTATTTTGTGTATGCTTACGTAAATGCGTAAGTGTCCATTAAAACCCTCCCCATTTACCGCTATCTAACAAAGTTTTTGTATGATTATACTGATTTTTGAAATCCAATCTGCACGTACTTCATATTGAGTAAATACAATTTTAAACATGTATGAACACGCTAACAAAGTAAACTTGCATACTTACTATGATTGGCCTGTCTGCTTGATGAAACGGGAGGTCCGGCGATTCGATTCCCAGACGCGGACGTCATACAAGACTTTACAAAAAATGGTACCTAAAGTTGCCTTTATTAAACCAAGTTATCAGAAACTGAATGGCTACTCCCCCCGAATTATAATAAGGATATTTTTATTATCACTATGATTTTCCTTGATTATCTGCTGAATCCCCACAATACTGGTTTCTTTCCTTCAATTCACTTGTATGTAATACATGTAATAATGTAATAATGGTCAATTTCATATGTTTTGTGTATACCATGTACTATTATTATTTTTTTCCCCGTGATTGTTTAAATACTTATATGTAGTGTGGCCAGGGCCTGGTTTGAGATTAGTGTTTAATCACTGAACAGGATTACCCTTGGGTAAATAAAAAAACACAGATAAATTAAAATAAATAATAATTAATACATGTTTATCTTTTGCATAAGTTTACACTATAATGGTCCGAAAACGGGTTTTTGAGTGGCTTTTTTGTAAATTCGTGTCCAACATCATGTCACCATAGGGGCGTGAGAAAACGACCAGTTTGCCTACTGTGTGCGAAATCGAACAGTCACATCATACGCAGGAGACACGGACCGACGCGTCGCGCGACGCACTTTTGCCGGTTATGACTATGGCCCTGACTAAGTATAACCACATGCCCTGGGTCGCAGCATTTAAAAGTACCAGGACTAATAAATTTCATACCTTTGTCTCTTAAAAAAGTAATATTTGGTATATTATTAGCAAGCAGTAATTGACAACACTTATTACGTGGTTTAATGAAGATCATGTTCTGAGCTGGAGAATATTTTTATACAAACGACATCCTCTGGAATTTATATTCTCTAGATATATTAAACGCTCGCAAAATGTTTATTGTCAGTTCACATGGCTTGAAACCTAACCTCCACATAATGGGAGACGGGGTGCGTTTATATAAGAGGATGCGCACAGCACCACCCCAATCGGTTAGAGAGGATGAAATGGCATGGCTATATTAATATAATGGTAATATCCGTGCGAGTTGTTTTATATAACTTGTATCTAACACGCTGTACAACATATTATGAATATTAAGGATGGCAGATTGTCGGGTATATGACAAATTTACACAAGCATGTGCCCTCCCCCCTTCTCTACAGAAGTTAACTGTATTATCACTTGTATTTTGTCCTAAAAGAATGGTTCTGCTGGATTTTTTTATTTTTTTTGTTAATTTAGCCACTACATGTAACAAAGATACAACTTGCAAACTGATTAATTGCCGGTGTTACTCAAAGACAGCAGTGGTATCATATTCACTCTCTGTTAACAAGTTGTCTGAAAAGCACAACCAAGAGCAGCCTCCGACGCGACCCCCTTCTCCAACCCTCTAAAACAAAATTAGGTATATTTTATTTGTGTTGTGTGTTTTGGGGGGTTTTTGGGCTGCACAGCTATAATGCAAAATTGGTGTTTTCATTTCGTGTGACAAACTTTTCATAAGAAGAGAAGTCAATTAAATGATCTCTACGTCCGGAAACACATTGTGATAGAGACTTGCCTCTTCCTTTAGATAATTGAAACTTCAAGAGCAAACTGTCGTGGTGACTCCTCGTTGTCGTTTGGATATATACCGCATCAATTTGACGACGTGACAACTGAATTTGACATTTCTTGCAACCAAAAAGTGTTCAATCCTTTTTGCATAATTAGATCAATGATTCCCGTTGACTAGACGTGGTTGTTTATAATGAACTCAATTTCCCGTACCAATTCGATTGCACAGTGTT
Organism: Paracentrotus lividus; assembly: GCA_940671915.1. NCBI lineage: Eukaryota > Metazoa > Echinodermata > Echinoidea > Camarodonta > Echinidae > Paracentrotus > Paracentrotus lividus. The sequence continues at coordinate 26,838,051 of CALNVZ010003431.1, read as the reverse complement.
CTCAATGAAATTTATTCGCTAACATCCTGCTAATCTAAAACTGATACTGTGTGATCAAATCAATCTATAAAACCAAACAATAAATATATGTATCACATATTGCATTACTTCATGAAATTTCTTTTAAAATCTTCTCCCAGAAAATTATCCACTCTTCATAGTCATTTTTCCTACTTAAGCCCCCTGAAAATTAAATGCGTCATAAGAGAGCCCTGGATTATTTGTCCCAAATTGTTATAGTACCTTCTTTTGCGACTCCAGAGTATGGCAAAGTGTCGCGCATACCCGATAGAGTACTCGGTTAGAGTAGGGTTGGGCGAATCTCAACTTTTTTTTTCAACAACGTTTCGTTTCTATAGTAAATCCGAACTAGAAACTGAAAATGAAATTTATTTTTGCATACGGAAAACCCGTTCTTACAACGTCTCCGCCCTAAAAAGTGCAAAAAACCAAAAATGGCCGCCAAAATAGCGTTTAGCCAATTATCAATACTTTTTTTATATCGTAATAAACCACTTTTATTGCGTTTTTATTATGTCTTTTGGTGTCAGGGGAACCAACATGATTAGATCAACATATTAATTCCAACCTAAGTGTGACTGTTAGTGTAGTTTGGTAGTTAGTTTTCAGGTCAATATCCGAGCAAAAATCAACTCATAAATTCAAAATCACTAATTACACCCTAACTACAACCATGACTAGGTAATTTGGTCATGATAAAATTGTCAGATTTAACTTTTAAACCATCAAAATCCATAACAGAAAACAACAAAAACCGGTTTAAATACCTATATGGGTGGATGAATGGGCAAAAATACACTTTTCGGTTTTTTTCGCACTTTAGCGACGCAGACTTCAATCGTACACAAAAAAATCAATTGTCACTTTTTGGATTCTACACAAATTTGACTATAGACTATAACTTGTTTGGGCATACATTTTTCAGAAAAAAAGTCATTATTTGCCACCACGTTACGAGTTTAGAGTATAGTTTCTAGCTCGAGATTTGTACCTGTACTGTCCTTAATAATATATTATATATATATATAGTATATAATATATATATATATAATATACATATATATATAATATATTATATAATATATATATATTATATAATATAATATATATACCGAAGTGAGTAAAAAACACTTTACACCTAGAAAAATGTCATATAAAAGAAAACGCAATTTATAAACAACCCAAAATTATTTTAACATATTCTGAAAGAAGTACTCCTTCCCGCTCTTCTAGGTACCCATTTTGTGTGGTATGTCTTTACGCTTTGATGAACACGACGCCATTGTTTGCGAACATGTCAACTTTTCGAAATTGTGGCCAGAAACGGGAGTAAAACAAAACAACAAAAAGCTAGAAAAAAGAACTTCATCCCTGATAACAAATAGCCATAACCTTTTTAACGAAACTGTCTTTCCGCTTAATAACTTGGCAGGGATGTTGGTACAGCATATTGACTACATTTTGTATGAAAATGAGATGATTTGTAGAGTCAAAGGCATAGAGTGACCACCGTCGCATACTCACTTTTCAAAAAGTATTAGGAGGGCCTTTTAGTCTGGTCAGTGGCAAATTTTGCTCTTTAATTGTTGGGTACAATTTCGTGCATTACTCACGGAATTAAATCTAATTTCATACAAAATGTTAGTCAATATGTGTAGAACACCCCTGCAAGTTATTAGGCGGAAAACATTTTCGTAAAAAAGTTACTCATTTAATCCAGGACTGAAGTTGCCTTTCTCTAACTTTTTTGTTGTTTTGATTGTACTCCATTCTGGCACAATTCGAAATTGACATGTTCCCAACACACATGCGTCGTGTTCATCCAAGCGTAAACGACATCCACACAAAATGGTACCAGAAGACTGCGGGAGGAGTTTACTGTTTCGGAATATGTAAAATAATACTTGGGTTTATAATTGGTTTTTCTTTTTATTGACAATTTTTTCTAGGTGTAAAATTTTTTTTGACTCACTCGGTATAATAAAGTGCGATGAGAACTCAACTTTTTGGACATGACGAACGTTTTGTCCGATGATATTGTTGTTTAATGAATAAAAAGTCTAGGACAAGCTTTGGACCGTTGCTGGACTTTTACTCTTTAATCAAGCTTTTCGGCTTATTTGGCCTTCATCAGGATTTCTGAAGAGACAATAAACCAAGAACAAAAACAAATAATAAATAAAAGTAAATCATACAAACACAAAATCAGGCACCAAACATCTATCTTATATACATGTATAGCAAAAAGTACAAGAAAATCAAATAACTATGTACAACGTATTTGTTTACCTATTAGGGGCGTGGAGAGTTTGTTACGTGTCTTGTGTTTAATATTGTTGTTTTTGAAGTATTGATATAGAGGGCGTGTAATCAAGTGTGGATTCCACGCCTAATAAGGGTAAACACAATACTTGTACATATTATTTATTTCTTTTAGCTTTTTGTATACATTATATAAGATAGATGTTGGTTGCCATGACTTTTGTTTGTTAATGATTTACTTTTATTTATTATGGTTTTGTTCTTGTTTGTTATGATTTTCTCTTCAGAAATCCTGATGAAGGCAAATAAGCCGGAGCTTGATTAAAGATTCAAAGTCCAGCAACGTCCAAGCTTGCCTAAGACTTTTTATTCATAACACACACACACACACTATATATATATTGAAAAACGGGCCCTTGAATAACGTGCTTGGCAGTGAACCATCTTTTTATTTAGTATAGGGCTGAAATGAATGAAAAACCAGATGACTCGAAAACGTAGGTCTCAAATTCTTTTAAATTCACAAGCTTTTCGGCCAGCATGGCCTTTCGTCAGGCTAACAAAATAAGAACGAAACAATTTGACAAAAAACATGAGTGGTTGACAGGCAAAATCTGTTATATCAATAAATTTAACAGATATTTGTTCTTTTTATATATCTGTCACGGCATTAAATAATAAGGTTTAATATATTAATATGTGATACAATTCACTGCAAAAACTATACCTGGAGAGGGAGGAGAGAGAGAGAGGAGAAGAGAGAGAGAGGGGGAGAGAGAAACGAAGAGAGGCAGGGAGGGTGCAGAGAGAGAGAGAGAGCGAGAGAGAGAGACGAGAGAGAAGAAAAGAAAAGGGCCAGAGTAACAATGAGAAGGGAAAGATTCGAGACAACGAGCATGTGTTATGTAACAGAATAGCATTAATATGTCATACCCAAAGAGAGAGATAATTATTATTTAACCGGTTGTTTTTTACGTTTCATCTGAGAGGGCGCTCTAGGGGACAAGAGAGGGTCCATTTGTATTGGCGGTTCCATGAATTGTTATTCTGTGATTCAATTTGTTATGTAAATACTACACAGTGAAAGTAGCTCAGTTATAAACATACACATATAGATGCATAAACCTATACCTAATAATACACACAAATATATAACAAATGTATAAAATTTATGTAAAGTCTGTACATACAAGAACAGTGTACACAACTGCTTATACAGATAATATATGCATACACCCATAATAGTGTATGTAGCTTTGGGAGACTTATTTAAGCTCTCCGCAGATACATATAATTATATATTAACATATATAATATATAATGTCATCATAAGTACTAATACAAGCACACACCCCCATCACCTAAGCATATATGTTAAGAATGTGATGAAGAAGGTGTACAACATAATATATTTATATATTATAATTACTATGTATGTAATACGCAGTTTTGTAAGGGCGGTATACTTAGTAAGCCAGTAAGAGACGCATGTAGGCATGTGAGATGTACGGTGTGTTGGGTGTGGGTGTGTTATATTTGAGAGCTAACGTTTGAGTTCATCTGTTTTCATTCATATATATTATATATATATATATATATATATATATATATATATATATTTATATATATATATATTATATTATAAGGCGAAATGAATGAAACAGATGACTCGAACTAGCTCTCAAATTCCTTTAATTCACAAGTGCTTCGGTCATATTACGCTAGGTGTGTTGTGCACTTTCATCTAAGGCCTACAAAGTCATACATGTATACTTATATAGGAATATATAATATTTATAGATTATATTTATTGCCGGCAAATCATATATATAAATACACTGGGGTTAAACGGATAAAGGATGGTTAGAACAGGAGAACTTAAACGTTGTTGGTTTTGTCTGACCGTGGTAGGACGGCGTCAAGTCAGGTGTTCAGGTCAGTCTACTAGATTCGATGATGTTAAATTAAAAATGTTTTTAAAAAATTTTTAAAATTCTTATTCTGATGTGTTAACGTGGGGCAAAGCACTCCCGGCACTCGCTCACAGTGTCGGATTGTAGCACAAGTCATGCTTCTATGCAACACCGCAGAACATATAGGCTTTAACTTCTTCTTTTTTTCTTTTATTTTTTAATCCAAATGGCTTTTCTCTAGCTACTTTTCCGTCGCTCTATATAATATGAGTATATATATTTAATATAGAATTGTAAAGGAATGTTTTTAAAAATAATTATAATCGAGTTTATAAGGGTGTGTCACATGCACCGGGTGGTAAAAAGAAGAATCGGGTCGTATTCGCAGTTCACACTTAAAAGATTCCAAAATTGTGGCAAACAGCGGCAGATAAGTAACGGCACCGGCCAATAACATGTTGTTTCGCAAGCAGTGTGCATTTTCACAATCGCAGGTGTCTGTATCGTTCTTACCGGTCTTATACTAGGTCCTAAGCCAGTTCCGGTACTATACCAGTTCATGGGCTGACGCGTCTCGTTATGTAGTCGCATGAAGTTTCTCTTGGCTTTGTTCGTGGCGATTACCCGCTTGGGGTCCACAGCGACCTTTAATTAGAACTGCCGCTCTCGTGCACAGGAAAAGAAATTTTGTGTTTTTCTTCGACGGTGACTAACCCGTTTTTCCATCGTTCGGCGCCCGGGCAAAATCAGGTTGATTTTGTGATACGGCGGGACACTGGAGGATGGTCGTGGATGACCCTATGATCAAAAAGGTCGCTCGACGTGATTTTGTGGTGCTGGTGGTCGGTTCAGATTACCAGTCCTGAGCGAATGGTGTCGTTGTGGTGGCATTGACCCGGGCATTGCTCAAAATTTTCGCGAACGGGCTATGAACGCGCAGGCAAGCCGGCCGATGGAGACCGGTGTAAGCGGTATAGGGGGGAAGGTGGGGCCCATAAGACGGACGCCCTGAGGGGGCAAAACGTGGAACGTTTCTCATAGCTTGCATCGAAAGTATTTTCGTTCTCTATAAAATGTATTGGCAGTAAATGAGGCATTGGCTGCACCAATTTACACTGGAGTTTCATCGAAAAAAATCAATACCATAGCCGAGGCGGTGTGCCATTCAAAATTTGTACTCGGCTCTGAATGTAGGGTATTTCTGCTTTGGGGCAAAAATGGAACCCAATGGTGTGGGGACAAAAAGGACCTAATTTGCTGACCGCTGGGGGAGAATTTGGTGTGGCCTGCGTCAAGCAGGCTCGTCCGCGCTGCTCGCAGCCACTCCCTTCTGGAGACTTCCAAAGTACATTTATTTTGGCCAACTTGAACAAATTTTGGAAAATCAGTTCCCCAGGAGTTGATTATTTCTTACGGGGGCAAAACGGTAGGGTACCATTTTGCCCAACAAAATATGGGCACGCAGGGAGTCTAATTTTTGCCGGCCACTAGTTGGGGCAAAAGGACCTTTTCGATATTTTTTCAACAGCTTCATTTTGCCCGGAAGTATGAAGAGAATGAGAATTATTGATCGATGTGTTTATTCAAACTTGCAATAAGAACTCGTCAGGAAATATGCAAATTTTTATAAGTCTTGCTCCTATCTGTGACGTCACAGAAGCCACTTGAAGTTACGTGGTCCGTTATGCCCCACCTTCCCCTAATGGCGTTGTGATGATGGTATGCGGATGGTGTGAGGACGGAACAAACGCTCCACACCCGTCCACAAGAGCGGCCATGCACGGTGTTGGACTGGACTGGTGGATCTACCCTTATGGTGTCTTCAAATCACGTACATGGTGTCTTCAATCCGCCCTTTGTTTTCGAAGCACTCGATCTCATCGTTCTCTTCACAAGCTCAGAGATGAATTATATTGCCGCTTTTAAAAGATACGTTATGATCTGAAATACTTTTATTGTCATTGCTGGGGAGAAGAATTTAAGATTTGGTCCTTTTATGGACATTTTTTAAAAAATATTTGTTTCTTTTGTTTGACATTATTTTCTAAAGTTTCATTTTAACAGCTTTGCAAATAAATATTAGACTATACTTTCATAATAAGCTCCAGTATAGTTTGGTCTAAATCGTTTGCCCAAATTACATGTATACTTTATACCCGCCTTTCATTTAAAAAAATTGTATTGGTTTTATCGAATATTTTTTTAATTTCTCCGCGAAAATTTCCCCATGCTTTTGAAATATTTAAATCTTGTTATATCAAATGAAATATTGTTATCATAAAAGAAGTCCTTTTTCTTATTTCTAATCATTATATTATGAATTGTCTAATATGTTGTAATAATTCATTGCAATATTCTTTTAGCCAAATTATAACACTCTAAAGAACCGCATCAACAAAAATGTCTACATCATTCATAATTCTGCTTTTTGGATATTTTTGTATGATCCATGGATTAGTTTCTTGTTTAATTTTATTTTCATTGTTTTACACACGACCCCTTTAAGTGATTTTACTGTGGTTAAATTTATTAATCAGAACTATACAAGACAATGCCTTAATATAATATTTTTATTAATAAAAATATATGCAAATGACATTGTATTTTATATCTGACAAACAGCTTTTTAAGATTGCCAAAAAAATACGAATTTTGTTTGCCATAGATTGTATATAATTCATGTAATTAATTTAATTTCAGTAGGGTATTTAGTTATGGTAATGACATACCACAATGGAACCACTTTTCAAGGAAGTCTAAAAAAAAGAATAGGAAATACAAAAAGAGACTTACCCAGGCATTTCCCGACCGAAAATTTAGGTAAAAATAGTGCCTAAAATGGAGAATTAGGGGCCTTTGCTCCCCCTCTTATCACCTGCCCCTTCCCCAGAATAAATAAATAATAATATACATATGAATGGATGGAGTGAC
>CALNVZ010003431.1:26814491-26828722 GCA_940671915.1 Paracentrotus lividus | reverse complement strand
TCTAGCATCACCATGACGACGCTATCAACACTGTTAGCTATCGGGATGATGCCTTTGAATCTTCTCATCTATTCTCGTCGATGGACCGACCAAGGGACATCTATGCCTTACCTTGATATATGTATCGCTCTCATCCTCATCGTCGTCCCCGTTGCTATGGGGATGGTCCTCCGATGGAGAAAACCTCGATGGGCATTCCTCATAGCCAAGGTAAATGTCTTCGGTAAAAACCATTTGGTCTATTCCCACTTTGACTAATGTCCATTGGGTCTCATCTCACATGGTCCAATTCCATTTTGTCTAGGCCTATAACCAGTTCGTCTAATTACCTTTTGGTCTAAATAGCCCCTCGCCTATTTACCATTTCGTCTAATTCGCATTTTGTCTAATGTCCACTTGGTCTATCTCCACTTGATCCCTTCCTGTAACAAACTGGTAATAGACCAAATATTAATTTGTGCATTAGACGAATGTGTGATTAGACCATTTGGCCATTAGAACAATTGGCAATTAGATGAATTGTTAATTATACCAAGTGAGAATTAGATCAACTCTTGTTAGACCAAGTGGATATAAACCATGTCTTTGATATCTTCGTATTGCTTTACTCGTTCTAATGTTCTCCTTTTTGTTCTTCTGCTTCGTCTTTCTCTCATTTTGCTTGTTCTTCTTCGGTTTCTTCTTTCTTTTCATTTTCTATGTTCTACCGACTTTTAGTTTTGTTATTCTGCTTCTTCTTCTACTTTTTCTTGTTTCACTCTTTCATTCCTTCTCCTCCTCTCATAACTCTTCTGCTGTTTTGTCTTATTGTTCTACTCTTCTCCTTCGCCTTCATCTATACAGCACTTTCCTTGTTTTACAATTTTATTTCAATATTATAGTTTTTATACTTCTATTGTCTCATCAACATAATTTTATATCATATACTCTATATTCAATAATATATTACTGTATAACTGTATAAATGTATCGACTGTATTATATAAGAATATAATATTTCATAATTATGACAAAATTATCCAGTATTAGATTGTATCGTACACAGTCTTATACTGGATAATTATGTCATAATTATGAAATACATATTCTTATATAATACAGTCGATACATTTCTCCATATTCCAATGTTCTTGTTGTGTTTTGTACAGCCATGCAGTTTGATAGGATTTATCGGAGTAGTATGCAGTATTATCTTCATCAGCATCATGAACCCTCGCCTCTACACCTCTCATTGGACTATCTGGGTGGGTGCTATCACCCTCTGCTGGTTCGGCTTTGGTCTCGGCTACCTTCTCGCTATCATCTGCCGTCAGACCCACTCCCAGTGCCGTACCATCGGCTTCGAGACTGGTATCCAGAACGTCGGTCTCGCCTTCGCCATCATCGCTTTCTCGTTCGAAGGCACACCCGGGATGCTACAGATGCTCACCTTCCCTGCGCTGTTTGGTCCGTTGAGTGTAGTCTCAGGGTTTGCTTGTACAGCAGTCTACAAGCTTCACCAGAGGATCTATGGCTCAGATAGTACATCGGAACAGGACGCAGGAGAAAGTGGCGCCGAAGGGAAAGAAGTGAAGATGAAGAAGAAAGAAGCGGAGGAAAGCAAGAACCAAGCGTTGGCTTAAATCCCGTCAAAGCCTGGGAGAGGAATAATTTCACTGCCGATAGATGGCTCTAGATCTGGAGTAATGGTCAAATTAATATATTCTCAAAGACTTAACAATCATGTAAAAAATAGGGTGTATCTAACGGTTACTTTGCTTTACTTGTTTATAGCTGAATTATTTTGATAATTTTAGAGTTCAAGATGATTGGTATTATTGAATCTTACCCACATTATACCTCAGCTTGAACGGATACATGCTATCAAGAGAGTTGAATTGCAAGAAATGTAAATTAATACGAGTCAATGTTTCCTTTAAAAAAATGATAGATGCTTCGAGAGAACATGATTATTTCGTTATAGGTATGCCATTCTTCTTAATCCTACTCTCGATTGTAAATATTGAAGGAGAAAAATTATAGTCCGGGCGAATTCATAATCTAGTGGTCATTTTAAAATATCAGTCTTACATTTAATTTTCTACTGATTCTTTTGCTTTGATCTTTTGTAACCGGTTACCCTTGTAATTGTCAACAGGCGAACCTTGTAAGGTTCAAGGTGGTTACAACACGTAGTAATGGTGGTATCTCACTTCGCGGAAACTACTTGAAACAACTTTGAGACGGATTTGAAACATATTTGAAACGGATTTCGGAGACGTCGCGGAGACGTCTCCGAGACGTCTCCGAGACGTTTCATGAGTCAAAGAAACTTTTTTTGAGACGGTTTTTTGAAACTGCTTTGAGACAGTTTTTAAAAATTGTTCCGAAGACGTCTGGTATAAGTTTCGGAGACGTCTCTAATACTTTTTATCCGTCGCGGAAACGATTCTGTGAGATACCACCCTAAGTGCAACGTTCAACTATCTACAACTGACCACCGCATAAACAAAATCGGCATTATCACGATTTCTAATAACTTTATCAGAAAAATATGAAATCGGTGACGGATCCAGAGTTACAAACGGGGGGGGGGGGTGGTGGTGCAGCTGAAAAAAATTGTGACATAAGCATTTAAGTTCCATGCCTGGTATAGGCCCTATGTTGTTCCAGCACTCAGAATCCGCTTGTGATGTTTTTCCGTCTCGGAGTTTTGGAGATGCCTCCTCGGGTGACATTCCACCTAAACTCTTGATTCGAGAAAATTTCAACTAAAATAAATCCATGGTTTGTTCCGGTGTGAGTAATGTCATCTTATGAACGGAATAAACCGGTTCTAAAGGCATATTTTCTTGGAGAGGAACTAACTTAGCACCCTAACTAAGTTAATACACCCACAAACTAGAATGGCTACTAAATTAATAGGCCTACTATTAGTACTAAAATAGTTCGCTATTCACGAAATTACTACTAGTTACTACACACAAAAAATGAGAACTTGCATATATGAGTGATCAAACTCAAATATCAAGTATTTTTGACTATATAGTGACACACATCCATGAGTGCTTTCACTCAATAAAGCTACTTTGAAAACGCACCTAATCGAGTATTTTTGATTTGACAATATAGTGACACACCAAAATGAGTTTATTCAATTAACTCATTTTATTGAGTAACATAACTAATTGTTTTGAGTACATTGCACAAACTCATCTAGTGAGTAACGCTTTACATACTCAGAGAATCAGTAAGTAAAGGTTGCACAAATTCATCAACTTGCTTGTGATGAGTTTGTGCAACCTTTACTTACTGACTCTCTGAGTATGTAAAGCGTTACTCACTAGGTGAGTCCTATTCCTTTTTGTTTGTTTGTTTGCCTGTTTTTATAATGATATTTGGAATGTTCCGATGATATACACATCAGTGCATCAATTCACTCAAACCAATACACTGCATTACTCACTTCAGAGCATCAATTCACACAAACCAATACATTGCATTACTCACATCAATGCATCAAACTCAAACTGTGTACATGACTGACAAAGTAATGGGAAATCCATGCATGGCAATCTAGCTGTTAGTGTTATCAGACGATGTATATCATCGGAACATTCCAAATATCATTATAAAAACAGGCAAACAAACAAACACAAAGGAATAGGACTCACCCAAAGACAAGAGCATGCACGCTCTCCGCTCTCCGTTCCGCTGTTTAGTGCGTATTCAACTCTGTGTTTCCGCTATACATGTACGTACGTACGCGTAGAACATACCTCGTGCAGCAGTCTCGATGATGTCCGTACTCGTGATCCGAGTAGGCGTACCGGGCGCAACATGTAAAAGTACCGCATAGCCAGTAAAATTACTCTCAAAGACTTTCACGAGACTTGAGACGTACGAAGACGTGTCGTAGTTTACTCATCTAGTGAATTACAGGCTATATAGAATTTCTCAGCAATTCTCACTTTACTCGATTGTTAGTGTTTTCACCCGATCATCCACCAAGCCGTACCAAGTTGAAGAGAAACTCACTTGCACAATTGTTTTATGTACTTGAACATGTAAAGTTACTAAGGGATACTCAAGAAAAAAATTTTATTGCGTATATATACTCAATAATTTTTTTTTCTTGAGTACCCCTTATTAAATTTACATGTTCTGGAAGAGCGGGTGTGTACTTTTAACAGAAACACAGATTCTGAAGTAAAAATACGTGATATACGAATAAAAGCACTCGCCTCCAAGAGTAGCAAACGGGTTTTACTCATGAAAACTAGTTCTCATTTTTTGTGTGTAGGCTTACTAAAGTTAGTTACCCGTATTCACAAAAATGTCTTAAGTTAAGCCATAGCTTAAATATGTGGTTTAACTATGGTTAGCAAAATGTAGCACTGTCTGTCTACACGTTCACTGGATTCTGGAATCGTGTTAAAATGGTTAAAAAAAAAAAAAAACCCCTTTTGTACTTGACATTCCCAGGCAGTTTTTAACAGTTTCAGTGCCAAACATTCTGATAAATCAAACATTTAAATTTCGAGATTGTGTCACATTTTGCTACCCACAGTAAAACCACAGATTTAAGCTATAGATGAACTTAGGACACCTTTGTAAATACGAGCCAGTAGGGCTACTTAAGTTTAACCCGATTTACTACGCATGCGCAGTTCGTATCTACTGCAGATTTAGGGCATTGTGACGTCACCTTCCTGATTGGGTTTTTTTTTTTATTCTGAAGGGGTTGCTATTTTGGGTATGATTTAGTTTCTCATTTATTAGTACTTGCGTATTTTCAAGGTCAGAAATACAATTTTACCCTAAACGAAATATTTATTATTTCATTAATACGTCAAGTTTTCATTTTGTGTTTGTGATTTTTTTTTTTTCAATCTCTTTTTTTAAAATCAAGCTTTGATCGTTTACATTGTGTCAATGAAATGAGCCCGATTTTATTACGAAAAACAAGAGAAAGGTGTCAAATAAATAAGAAAGAATAGTGTGGCAATTATAAAAAGAAAAATAATTTATTATTTATACCTTCACCGTTGTTAAAATCGAACTGTAAAATACATATTACATTAAAAGTTGCATTGTATTATAAAACATATAAACGAACGAACGTAGAGGGTGACAACACAAAACAGTTTTGTGTTGTCGCCCACTACGTTCGTTGATATAAACTGTATTACAAATCATGTAAACTGTATAATAAAATATGTAAACTATTATAAAACATGTAAGCTGTATCATGAAACATGTAAATTGTATCATAAGTAATACATAAATCAATCTTGTATTTATGCAATAGTACACCAACAATCATTTTGAGTCTTGATTTTATACTTTCAGGTTACACACGCCTAATTACTTAGAAGACACCAAAAATGTGAGTGCGAGCCAACCCAAAGACATATATATATCACTAGTGCTTCATAACGCAAGATTGAACGAAATGTATTAAATTTGATTTGTTTTAATGACACCCTCCGATTCCCAGGAAAGCAAGACTTGGACACTCTATGGCACATAATGGGAAATATCTAGGCAGTTGTTTTTTGGAAACTATAATGACGAGCGTGAATGTTAGATAGCCAATTTAACTGCCTCCAACTCCCTATCCAAACAGTGTCCGCGAGAGGGCGCTATATTTTCTTGTTTATGAAAAATCGAGCTGGCTATGCTATGTTTTGAGACCAACAGTGAGAAGATGAGTAAATTGTCTTTAAATTACTACTTAATGCATTAGTTAGGCCCAATTTTCACGCTTTTCTCCTGGCTAACGTTTCGAAATCTAAAATTAACACACGGTCAAGGGGGAAATACTTTACCGCTGTGAAACCTTATAGCTCAAATACAGCCTCCATAGATGATGTTGAAGACTCGCTTGATAGCAACTTATTTTTTGAGACGATTAACTGTTTATGGCCTGAGAAACTTTTACACCTTTTAATTTGAATAAATATTCAAGAAAAATAAGTTCTAGAAGTATGTTTGTTAATCATAGTGTTTTCCGCCGTGTTTCTTCTGAGCCGCCCCCCTCGACGCCGGCCCTTACGTCTTTTGATGAAGCGCAAGTTAAATAGGTCTTGATCTTCATCTCCGGCTACCCCCGCCCCCTCCGTCGCCGGCCTCTTCTTAGAAACCGGTTTTTTAACGTCCAGATGCAGAGGCCCTGGACACTCCCTGCCAACAAAAAATTGTAGATGGTTATCAATAACTTACACCAAGTCGGAGCTGAAATTAAAGATCCGGAATGGTTTAAGTCTGTCCTCTGTCCTCAGGCACACGCCCCGCCGCCCAAGTACGCCAAAAAAGCACAACTTCTCTAATTATGCGTCCTTTTTTGTGGATCTAGTGTTTAGCCAGTCTTTTACCAGCCGCCCTCCACCAAAACGTCTCTCTACTCTCTCGTCTACTATCCTCGTTCTGCACACACACCTCTAGTTAATAAAAATGTCTTATTTAAGTTTTTTTGTCATGCCATCCCGACTATCAATGTTTTAATATCCCTTGCGGCTTCTAGGTTTGGCCAGCTAGATTATGACAAAAAGCACCAATTCGTCTTAGAGCCACGAGTCAAAAGCCGATGGGGTTGGGTTTTAGTGTGGGGGGTAGGGGGGGGAGACTGTGAAGGACATCGTAAATCGTTGTTCAGCAAAACTTGAAAGATGAGCAGGAAACAACCATCCTTAGTTTGTGATATCTATGTGTCCATGTTCATGACCCCAGTTCTCGCTTCCCGTTCGGTTCGGCCGCCTCCGCAAAGTTTCGGCTTTACCCCTCCCCCCGCCCCGCGCCTTCAACCCTAGTTCGCGTAGAGGACATTTGCCCATAATTAGACCGTATACGAGGGGGGGGGGTAACATTAAATATCTCCTATAATTTAGCGTTTAATCTTATATTAAAACAAAAAAATCTTGGCCATATTTCTATCTCAGTAGGAAACTAACATCTTGATTTTTAAAATAAATGGAATAATAAAATTGACTTAATTTGGAAGATTTGCCCTTAAAAGTAAGAGTTACAGACACGCCCTGATTACTTAGAAGATCACCAAATTGTGTAGTGGCGCAGCCAACCACAAAGACAAAATAAAACTAGTTTCAACGAACGCCAGATTGACGAAAATGTATTTAATTTGATTGGTTTAATGAATCACTCGATTCCCCAGGAAAGCGAAGACTTGAGACAACTCCTTTCATATGCACAAATGGGGAAAATATCTAGGCAGTTGTTTTGGAACTATATGACGAGCGGTGAATGAGAAGCAATTTACTGCCTCCAAACTTCCTATGCCAAGTGTCCACGCGAGAGGGCGCTTAGTTTTTCTTGTTTTAATGAAAAATCGAGCTGGCTATGCCATATTTTTGAGACCATACAGATGGAGAAGATGAGTAAATTTGTCTTTAAAATTACATACTTAGACTTAGTTAGCCCATTTTCACCCTTTATCATACTTTGCTAACGTTTCCGAAACTATAAAATTACACACACGAGCAAGGGGGTAAATATTTACGCGCGTGTGAAACCATTCAGCGACGTAATTGTAGAAAAACAGCATAAATACTCAACTTTCAATTTACTTGAACACTATCTTCGCTTTCTCTTCAATACATTAAAGGGGAAGTTCACCCTGGAATTTTATTGGTTTTAAAAAATGCAGAAAAATAAAATAAAAAATTTAGTAAACGTTTGAAGAAAATCGACCAAAAAATAGCAAAGTTATGAATATGTAAAGTTTTGATTCTGTGACGTCACGTGCGAGTAGCTCTCACATTTGTTGTGTATGTAAATTCCACAAATTTGTCTTTTTTCATGGTTCTTGATAAAGGAATGGGTCAATTTGATAGAGGCATGTATATGAACATATATCTGATGATATATCAACCGCACAGATGACATAATTAAGTTTGTTTTGAAAAAATGACAATTTATGGAATTTACACTACATAACACATAGGAGAACTGCTCGCACGTGACGTCACAGAATCAAAACTTTGAATATTCATAACTTCATTATGTGTTGGTCGACTTTCTCTAAACCTTCTCCAAACTCATTTTTTTCTTTTATTTTTCTGCATTTTCTAAAACCAATTTTAACTCAGGGTGAACTTCCCCTTTAAATTACAATGTATAGACTTCACGTTTTTCAAGACACAGGTTTGGGTCTACATTAATAAACTTGTAATCACGTATTCGTTTCGTACTCTTCCACTATATTAGTTATATCATACCTAGTCCTAAACTTTTGGGTTGAATTATGGAATTCCACCCCCCCCCCCAAAAAAAAAAAAAAAAAAAAAAAGAAAATTAATTAGGGATAAAAAAAAATTCTCGATGTTATTAGTTACTAAGAAAAACCGCAATTATTGCCCAGAATACTCCTTTCTTACAAAGAAAATGTGTTAAAATTATTACCCAATAATGTCTAAATGAAGAGTCTATGAAAGAATACTGAAGTCACATTTTTTCAAAAATGAGTTTATTGATAATATTATGTATACACCCATCAAAAACTGGTGCAAGAGATCAGTTTTGAAAAAATCAAATCCTAGAGTTGCCCCAAACCAGGAAAACCCCCATTTTCAAAACATGAAGATTTTTAGTGGGAAGAAGTACCTAAGTCCATATTTTTAGTGGAAAGAAGTACTTAAAGTCAAAGTTTAGTGGAAGAAGTACCTAAAGCCACCCAAGCTTGGGTCAAAGATTTGTTAAAGAAGAGGGATGGGGCCAGCTCTGCCAATTTTTAGGTATTGGGAGACCCCATAAGATTTTTGAAAAAAAATCTGGCTGACAGACGTGAGGGATGCTTGTAGGGGCGGTAAAACTTTTTTTGTATGAGGCGGCAAGGCGGGGGGGGGGTAAAGAACAAACCCCATAGGCATGTGTTTTTTCTGAAGTAGGTTAGGAATGTAGTTATTAATGAAAAAAAAAAATGGAAGTTTAAAATCTGAAACAAGGTAGGGGAGGGGCTATTGATCAGTTTTCAACACCCCCCCCGACCGACGGCCCCCAAATAAAATAATAATACAAAATTGGGATGTGTCAAGGGTTCAATATAGGCAAAGGTTTCAACTGAATGTTGCAGTTTATAATCAAATGATAAATTTTCAGTACTCGATATACGAGAGGCGTCTGAAAGTGCCCGCCCCTTAAAAAATAGAAAAGCCCCTCCCGACAATAAAAAAGAAAAAAAAATGGTAGGTGGCATTTTTTCCAATCCCACATGAATGTTTCATTGAAATGTTCTTCTTTAAACCTTAAATAAGATTTTTTTTGTGTATTGGTGTCAGACAGTCACATGATCCAGGGGACAGGGGTTGCCTGTTAGAATTAAAAAAAGGGAAAAAGTGCCCTAGATTTGGTATAACCACCTGCACCGCCACATATATATCCAAAAGGTTCACTATTGCTACAAAAGGCAATGGCCCGCCTTTAATAAATTATTTCTGACAAGCGCAGATGCAGGGGTCCGCGCATGATTTATTTTGTTATTAAAAGGAGCCCCATTTTTTTAATGGTATTGATCCCCCCCCCTTTTTATAGGAGATATACATTCAGCATGTTACTCGCCAAACCATAAGAAATCAAGAGGTTGTTTAGTTTTGTTAAAAAGCACAAAAACATATGAATTGCCCCAAACAGGAAACCCCAAATTTTCATGAAATTAATAATGAGTTTTAAGTGAGAGAGAAGGAACTTAAGTCCACGGTTTTTAGTGGAGAAGTACCTAAGTCCATTAGTTTTAGTGAAAGAAAGTACCTAAGTCCAACTCCGGCTTATGATAATCGAGATCGAATAAGCATTTAAAACTTCTGAAATTTGCCATGTAATGCTTCTCCTCCTTAAAAAAAATCAACTCCACAAAGTTTTGAAATCTGAAATTCAAAATTGTGATGTGCAGGATAGTTTGAAATATTCAAACCGCCTTGTACTCCAGAACTAGTATTTATGTACTTAAGTACTTCTCCACTAAACTCTTCAATTAGTTACTTCTTTTTTTAAGGGTTTAATAACTGTACCTCAATTACTAAAATTTTTGATAACACTTTACATTGTTTTAGTTAGGCTTTTCGGATCGAAAATTCGAAAGTAGTAAGTATTCAAAGTTATCTTATGAAGCTAATTAAAAAAAAAAAAAAAATCAAAGTTCATATTAGCTCAATGACATACTCAAAATTTCTATCATGTCCACATAAAACTCTAAACAATTCTGTTTTCGAAGAACAAATTACATTTTGCGAATATCTGCCCTGTCAGCTGTCCTGCACTCAGAGTAGGGCAATATATTTGGTATCTCCCCAAGCCCAGTCAATATGAAATATCAATATCTTTTTTAAAATTAACTATAGTCATGTCAGTTATGTAGAATTTTTTTGAGCATATTTCTGTTTTTTTTTTAACGCAAGTTTTTTTGTTTTGTTTTTTTTTATATTACGATTGATATCATAACATAAGTCTAGGAAACCGTGTACTACGAGTACAAACAATAGTACGAATTCCTCGATTCTGGTTTGTTTGTAGGCATAGTCCAAATTCTACATGAAAATGTTTGTGAGCGTCAATTACAACTTGAAGAACATCTCTTCCTGTATAGATAGTTATGCAATGATGTGCCACAGGACATGGACCACATACTGAGGGATGATGTACTGCTGTATGGTTGCCTACTAATGTGTCGCAGAGAACGGGAGCAACGTGACATGATGTCGACCCCCAATATAGATGAGGATGGAATTCTTCCAAGATTTAAAAACCAAAAACGCAAAAAACAGAAACGATATTCCCATAAGGTTACTATCAAAATATAGTGAATAAGAATAATTTTATGTGCCATCGGAAAACCTAAAACGGAATTTGAAGACTGTTTTTGATACATGAATATAACTACAATATTATAACGGTATGTATTGAGATTGAATAAATGTGCATCATTCAATGGGTCAGTAATCAAAGACTAAAATTGCTCAGAAATATGGCATTAATGGGTTAGGAACGGCGCAGTTTTGAGTATTGAAGGACTAAGAGGTGTTGTTAATACAAGGCTTGCTGTTCTTATTGGCTTAAAAGTATATGGTAAAAGGATGTGCGACTAGAGAATGATATTCAACTTTGGTTTAACGGTAAGAAAAAGTTGGGCAAGCAATGCCCATCTCTATAACCAACACTGAAAAAAATTGGTGTCCACTTACATGTATAAATTGCTTAACCTTTAAACCAAACTTTTGGGCACCTGGATGCAACGGTGTCGGATTTGTTTTGGCGATTGGGGATACGTCGATATTCTCCTCTTTTCCTCAATGTGAACAAATGAGGGTATAGATCGCAAGTGTCCATTGTTGGGGGGGGGTATGCTGATATATTCACAATGCATAAAGTATGAAAAAATGTATCTTACCAAATGCGAGCGGAAAGAGCCGATCTGAAAAATTTTCTCAAATATTAGTGCCATAAAATGGGTTTTGTAGCAAAATAATGCGAGCGCGCAACGAGGAACGGGCCTTTAACTGTTTGTTAAAGGGGGACCATGATGAAATAATGGCTACAGATAATACACATATGCATGCATGGTGACATCTACTAGTACTCAAATTTTCAAAATACATTATGCGAGCGCGAAGCGCGAAGCTGGAAAATTTTTCTCAAATAATAGTGACATGAAATGGGACACATAATAATATTGTAGAATAATGAGCAATTGTGAAAACGGAGAAGGGGCTTATCTGGTTTATTAAAGGGGGCCATCAGTGTAATTTCTATAGATAATACACACATGCACATTAATATATGCATATGAGTACTAGTAATATCGTGGGGGCTTGTAATGCGAGCGTGAAGCCGAGCTTGAAAATTGTTTCAATATAATTGAAGTGAAACATGGATTTGTAGAGTTTACCTGACTAAGTGCGAAATTGATGGAGGCTTAGGGGTTTTAACTGTTGAATAGAAGCGGAACATCATGACGATAAGCCAACAAACGCAAATCTTATAAATATGACGAATTCGAGTGAGGGCAATATTGTGCGAGCGCGAAGCGCGAGCTGAAAATTTTCTCAATATCAATTAGTGACATTGATGACACAAAAAACTCAGTGTAGCCTCATGGGAGCAGCGAAAACGGGGGACGGAGTGGTGGTGTAACCATCGTGACGTTTACATGCAATAAAAGATGAAAGAAAGTGAAGTGCAGTTTGGCGCTATCTTATATTATGCGAGCGCGAAAGCGCGAGCTGAAATTATTTCTCATATCAAATTAGTGACATGATGAAACAAAACTTGTAAGCCTATGGGAGCACAAACAGGGACGGAGTTGGTGTGTACCAATCGTGGACGGTTAATATATGACATAAAAGATGAACAAGGTCAAGTGCATTTTTGCCGCTATATATGGCGAGCGCGAAAGCGCGAGCTGAAAATTTTCAGGCAATTTTTAAAATGTTTAATCTGAATTTTGAGAGCAAAGTAGCGACTCATTTGAAAAGAGGGCTTTAGGCCCCCGGAGAATAGTGGAAGGGTATTGATAATATATCAATCGAATGGTGACTGAGAGTCCAAAATGTTAACTTTGAGTCGATAGAGAGACCGCAGAACAAGTGAGTACAAACTCTTTTAAAATTTCATTATTTATATTAATCAAACCAACAGGGATTGTTGGAGAGGGGACAATACTTATACACCTTTAGAAGTTTACACATAAGGAGGCGAGGCCTGTCCCCGTATGTCACCCAATGGATATCGGTGCCACCCCTGATTATCATCGATTCAGGCAAGCTTGCTTTTAATTCCAATTGAAGGAGTGAAAATCTACGCTTCCATTATCTACACGGTATATTGGAATTACATGATTAAAGTAACAAGGTACACAACGAGGAAGATAAACGAAAAAGAGTGAGAAATTTTGGATTTTTTGAATGTCAGAAATATGCATTTTAGAACTGCAAATGATATAATAATGTCATAAAATGTTTTATACAAATGTAATAATGATAACAGAAATCGTAAATGGGT
Source organism: Paracentrotus lividus (assembly GCA_940671915.1). Classification (NCBI taxonomy): domain Eukaryota; kingdom Metazoa; phylum Echinodermata; class Echinoidea; order Camarodonta; family Echinidae; genus Paracentrotus; species Paracentrotus lividus. The sequence goes on along the minus strand of CALNVZ010003431.1, from coordinate 26,815,732 downwards.
AGAATTATATTCATATAATAAAATTTTTATTTTTTCTGATACAAAATATTGGGGGGGGGGATGATTGTACACACCATTCCCGCACCGAAAATTATTGGGGGGGATGCATCCCCCATCCCCCCACACAATCGACAACCCATGCTGGATGAATAACCACAAAATTGTCCCAACTTTGAGACACGAGTCAGCGATTGGGTGCGCCTTAAAACTCATAATGCAAATTTGGCATTGTTGAATCAATGTTGTTGTTTGTTTTTTTTTTGCACACTCTCAATTATATTTAAACGCCCTATATTGGTTTCTATTTTTTTCTTTCTTAAAAAAAAAAGGAAATCAAATTATTAAGGGTAAAGAAAAATCCCCGAGAAATCATTAAATAGCGTCTTTTAGCAATTCCCCCGACATTTTTTTAATAGGGGGACCTTTCCTTTTTGAGGGACATCGTGAAATAGGGTCCCCAAAGAGCTAAAATCCTGTGAAAAGGATATATATTTCTGGCTCCCCCATCAAAAAACGTGTAATAGGGGTAAAGCATGCTGCCCTTTCCAAAAAAAAAGCCTGTAATAGGGTCGATATCCTACTGTTGTTGTTTTTGTTTCTTTGTTTTCTCTGTTATTTTGTGTCCCCGTACGAACACATACTAATTTCCATTTTAATTGTAAAAAATGAGAATGTGTGATCAAGGTTAAGTAAGTTTGTCTGTGCCCTTCTGTTACTACTTGATGGTTCACCATCAATCAGGAATTATGCTTTTTATTTTCACACCAAAAAGATGCAAAATGTTTGTCAAAAGCAATGTCCCGTACGAACACAACCAGCATGGAATCGCCCATAGCGGATAATTTTTGACACGGCTTACCCTATACAAAGGGGATCTCTAAGATCCGGAACAAAGCAAATGTGTAGGTTGTACCCCCTGAGGGGGGGGGGTGGTCAAGCTCCAGCTTAACCTAGATAGATCAGCGGTGCTCCATCCAAGAAATGAGTGAACGTCAATGGCAACATGAAAAATGGTGCTGGAACATGAATGCTAATCCACCGGTGAGGGCGATAAAGGAAAACAAGACCTGCGAAGAAGAAAATGCACAGAACACGAATGAATAACTCAAATGACAATATCCTTTCCGGTCCCCCCCCCCAACCAACTCTAAACCATCATCATCATTTATTATTTTGGTTCGAACAGACCAATCGCACCTGGATAGTCGCTGTGCAGTCAGCATAATTATAGCGTTTCTGAA
>CALNVZ010003431.1:26772198-26799771 GCA_940671915.1 Paracentrotus lividus | reverse complement strand
GGGCAAAAACGGTCGAAATGAATCGGCCGTGCACTATTGCAATGAGACTGGTCACAACAAACACGGGCTATGCCGTACTAGCCGGAACGGGCACCGGTACGGTTTTTATGGGATCGCTCATTGAGCGATTTGAGACGGTTTGCCGTACCGGTCACCGGACCGGACTCGGTGTGACGAGGCCTTAAGGAGTTCGGCTTTAAAAAGGCGATTATAAACCATAGCAAGATCGCTAGTTGTCGCAACAACGATCGCCTCCAGTGGGACAGCCCTTTAGTATAAAGCCTGTCTCAAACACGTATTATAGGCACGTGAGATACCACATTTTTATGAAGTCTGTATGAAGAGGATATAGCCAGTACTAGCAGATCCATCATCAACTCTACAAAGAATTGTATCGGCCCATGCACAAGGAAATGGGCCGAGAGAATGCTTGGTTAGAGCTGAAGCTGGGTTTGGAACTCACCCTCGGAAAGTATCAACAGACTTGAGCCGAGTTGATTTCTTTTTGGTCGGTTGGTTGTTCTCCGCATCAGTAAGGGGTGTTCTATCATCGATCTAGACGGAGAAAGACAATCGATCATAGGAATGTTAAAACGGATGACACTTGACACTTTACTCTCTGAGATCCCAGTTTACCCATCATATATTTCGAATGATTTATTAAACACTTTACGATGAATTTGTTCAGTGTGTGTGTTTTTTTTTGTGAGTGTGGGTGTGTGTGTGTGTATGTATGGGTGTGTGAGGGTGAGGGTGTGTTTTCGTGTGTGTATGCGTATTTTTTTTAAGGTGGGTGTCAGTGGCGGATCCAGGATTTCATTACCGGGGGCGGGGGGGGGGAGCAAAATTGGAATTTGAGATTTTGGTACACCCAAATTTGTTTCCTGTCAAAGCGGGTGAGCATAAAGGTAAATCAAAATTGTTTCACGTCACGGTGGCCGAATAGGTGTTAAAATTTATCGGCCTTCGGCAGATCAAGTAAGTCATCACATATCAACCATATAGGTCAAAGGGGGTCAGTCGGTCATTTTTCCCCTTTTTTTTCTTTTTGTCCCCTTTTGTCCTTTTTTTTTTGGTTTTTTTTTATAGGGGGGGGGGGCGAGCCCGTCGGCCCCCTGGATCCACGCCTGGGTGTTATGTTATGATGTGTTTATGACGTGTGGTGCGGGGATATTATTAAAGACGATATCTACATTGAATTGAATTAAAATTAAAATTGACCCGAGTGATGAAACACTCGATTTGAAAACAAGTTCCTTGACTCGAAATGTAGATTGGCAAATTCATTAGTTTAAAGGACTCCTCCGGGCTGGAAATTTGCATTATTAGAAAAATAAAGTAAAATCTAAAAAGCACAACACTGAAAGTTTCATCAAAATCGGATCACAAATAGCAAAGTTATGAATTTTCTTAGGTTTTGAATTTTTTTAGGAAACAGTTTTTGCCATCTTCAAATTGGCAAACTGATGATGTCTCAGTCCCCCTACTTTCTTAGTATTTTATTGTATGAAATACCAATTATTAAGATTTTCTCCCCCAAGGACACAAAAACAGGGATTAATCCTTGTGGAATGTTCAAGGTCCCTAGTGCTTTTACCTATTTCAGAATGTGGGATAGATTTTCTGTATGCGCAATATATGAAAAAATGAGAAAAATAGGATTTCATATAATAAAATACACAAGAAGTAGGGGGACTGTGACATCATCATTTTGCTCATTTGAATATTCAAATATTCAAATGAGACAATGAGACAATGCATAGGAACTGTTTTACGAAAAAAATTCAATACCTAAAAAAATGCATAACTTTGTTAGTTTCCATCCGATTTTGATGAAATTTTCTGTGTTGTGCTTGTTAAATTTTACATTACTTTACAAAACTTTTTGATTTCAGCCCGGAGTCCTCCTTTAAGATTTAGAGAGCAATCCTGTGGTTAGGTGATTATCAAAAGAATTGGCAAAACAAACCCTATACTTACTGGCAGTGGTAGTCCATTGTGGTTGATTGTGTGCCTTTTCATAACACACCCCCTTATACAATATCTAAGTAAATAAAAGGAGAAAATGATCATGATAATAATACACACGAATGTAGCATACCAAATAGAGGCAAAAGAAAAGAGAATGAGAACTCAAATTTATATGCGACATGTCTCAACCTCGCAAAGAGGAAACAAATTGGAAAAAAGAGAAAACAAGGAATGTGAACAGAAGGAAAGAAAAAGAAAAGGAGGTGGGAAAAAAGAAAGGAAGGAAAGGGAAAAAAGGAAAAAAAGAATGAGGAAACAACCAGAGGATTTGAAGAAGGGCTGTAAATGTTTAATAATTATGATAGGGACAAATGGCGGGTAAACTCTTTGTCAAACTCTCATGCGTTTTAGTAAGGTAAGTTGTTGTTGTTTTTGTTTTTTTTTTTTTTTCAGTGCTATCACCGATCGGTATAGAATTATGAGATCGCGATATTGCCGAAACCATTTAACTTTGTTCATTTTTTGGCGATTCGGAATCTAGAATTTTGCCCATTATACGTGATAAATATATTTTTTGTTATTTTGTGCAAAATATGAGAAACTGTTGATGGATTATCACATTTTTGAAATTTGCATGAAATATGACCAGCGGGGGGGGGGTCACCCACCAAATGATGTGCTACGCATGCGTGTCCCAAAAAGCGTCGAAAATGGTCTGTTTTCAGCCTTTGGGCGGCGTCGACGCTTTCGTGAAAATAGGAGTGTTTTTTAATTTTGATCGCCATTTTCATAAAAATAGGGGTGTTTTCACCAGAAATTGCTGTTTTGGGGTCAAAATTTCAGAGTTTCCCTTACAAAAAAGTCCTGTGGTATTCCTATGGTATTTCTGAATGTCCTGTGGATTCATATGGTATTTCTGAATGTCCTGTGGTATTTCTATGGTACAATCAAATACCATAGAAGTACCATAGGGAAATACCACACAGCAAAAGGGTACCATAGGAATACCATACAGCAGTGCTGTGGTATTTGGCACAAATACCATATGTATGGTATGCTGTATGGTTTTTGGCACAAATACCATATGTATGGTATTTCTGTATGGTTTTTTGGCACAATACCATATGTATGGTATTTCTGTATGTTTTTTGCACAAATACCATATGTATGGTTTTGCTGTATGTTTTTTTGGCACAAATACCATATGTATGGTATTGCTGTATGGTTTTCTGGCACAAATACCATATGTATGGTATTTCTGTATGTTTTTTTTGTTGCCACAATACCATATGTATGGTTTTGCTGTATGGTTTTTGGCACAAATACCATATGTATGGTATTGCTTGATGGTTTTCTGGCACAATTACCATATGTATGGTATTCTGTATGGTTTCTTGGCACAAATACCATATGTATGGTATTTCTGTATGTTTTTTGGCACAAATACCATATGTATGGTATTCTGCCACAAATACTATATGTATGGTACGTCTTGTATGTTTTTTGGCACAAATACCATATGTTTGGTATTTCTGTTTGGTTTTTTGGCACAAATACCATATGTATGGTTTTGCTGTATGGTTTTTTTTGGCACAAATACCATATGTATGGTATTTCTGTATGGTTTTTTGGCACAAATACCATATGTATGGTTTTGCTGTATGTTTTTTTGGCACACATACCATATTATGATTTGCTGTATGGTTTTCTGGCACAAATACCATATGTATGGTATTTCTGTATGGTTTTCTGGCACAAATACTATATGTATGGTATTTCTCTATGGTTTTTTTGGCACAAATACCATATGTATGGTATTTCTGTATGTTTTTTTTTTTGGCACAAATACCATATGTATGGTTTTGCTGTATGGTTTTCTGGCACAAATACCACTTGTATGGTATTTAAATCATTATATCGTTTATTGTTTGTGAGCGCGAAGCGGTAGCTAAAAATTTTGCTCTATAATAACATTAATCTTTTTATTCACTAGCTGATAATCACTACTCTTAAAGAAAATACAATTACGAAGAGCGAGTGAAAATCTCATAAATCAACGTTTTACAATGTATATATATAATCCCTTTCTGAATATGGTCACTTTTATAACGATACGGACCTGAAAACAAAGAATTTAAAAAATTTAAAAGTTTATTTCCATCACATTTGGAGAAGTGGGCAAATACAAAATTTATCCAAATTATTAGAAAATAAAAACAAAATGTGAAGCTTTGAAAATCAAGGGGACATGTCCCCCTGATTGCCGCCAAATTTGGAGAGGAATTAATTATACACTAGATCGGAATAAATAAAGCACCCCAAAGAGACATATAATATAGGCCAATATCCAAAATTCACAATAGAATGACTACCCACACATTATGCCAAAGTTACAAATAAAGCGTTGTAACAAATAAAAGAATAAATGAATATAGGGACCTGAAGAAAGATTTATTAGTTTAATTATTGTCTGGTGTTTTTGTTTGCAAGCGAAGCGCGAGCCGAAAATTTTGCTTTTTAATGACCTGAACTTGGTACATTTTACGCACACTGTGCCTCTTCGTCTATTTTATGTACATATATTTTTCTTAAGCTTTAAAAATCGAGGGTGGACGATCCCCCAGAAAAACAAAAACGATGGGGGGGGGGGAACTCGGTCGTCCCCCGTCCACCCGGGACGCCGCCAATACCTACCGTTTGTGTAGTATTGTCACAGGATAGTTTTTCTAAGGGATAGTTTCTTACAGGAATTGACTAAGTGATGTTGACCTAGTCGACTTGATTAGACGAAATGGGAATAATTAGACCAAATGGTAATTGACGAACTGATTGAAACAAACATCCAACAGGGATGAAACCAACGGGCATTAGTCAAAGTGGATTTATGGCAGTTTACTGCTGAAGTTTGGTAGTCGTATGGTATTCCTGTGGTACTTCGTGTGGTACTATGGTAATTAGCTCATTGCATACAATGTTTGTGTATGCACAAATCAGTATTTTGTGAAGCTTACCTCATTAACTAAATTGCCTGCATATTAATATTTTTTCTTTAGGGAAATATATTTCCTAAACACAAAGTAACATCAAGAGCGATAGTTTTGACATTTGCATTATCATCAAGAATATAGAAAATAACTAACTGTGACCCAAAATATTTTTGCTAAATAGTGGTATATATACCAGTGTATGGTTTCCTTGGGTGTCTAGCGGCAGTCCTGTGGTAACGGTGTGTGGCATCTCTGAATTAACGGCGTGGGTGTTCCGTCGCAACGGTATGTCATAATCCTGGTAAGTGTGTGCAGTATTGATGTGTGGTACTAGTTTGGGATAATGCTATTCAGTATTTTTGCTGTATATGGTACACCTGTATGGTATTTTTTGTGGCACTTGTCTAAAATACCATAGGAAATCCTGTGGTATTTGTGCCAAAAAACCATAGAAAATCCTGTGGTATTTGTGCCAAAAAACCATAGGAAATCCTATGGTATTTTGGCAGTATGGTACTTCTGTATGGTATTTTTTGTGGTATTTGTGCCAAAAAACCATAGGAAATCCTATGGTATTTTGGCTGTATAGGTATTTCTGTGGTATTTGTGCCGAAAACCATAGGAAATCCTATGGTATTTTGGCTGTATGGTACTTCTGTATGGTATTTTGTGTGGTTTGTGCCAAAAAACCATAGGAAATCTATGGTATTTTGGCTGTATGGTATTTTGTGTGGTATTTGTGCCAAAAAACCATAGGAAATCCTATGGTATTGCTGTATGGTATTTTGTGTGGTATTGTGCCAAAAAACCATAGGGAATCCTATGGTATTTTGGCTGTATGATACTGCTGTATGGTATTTTGTGTGGTATTTGTGCAAAAAAAAAACATAGGAAAATCCTGTGGTATTTTGTCTGGTACCGTTGTGTGGTACCACACGATATTTTTGTAAGGTGTCCGCCATATAGGGTAATGTTTTTTTCCGATCTGACGTCAAAAAGGGGTGCAAATTTGACTTCATGCAATGAGACGTGTAGGGCTCATTTGCGGGGACACGCATGGGTCGCAATTTTTTCTTTGAGCAAATGTTGAGTGACCCCCTAGGATGGCCAGCCCATCATAATAATTGAATCATTTTTAACTTACACCCATACAGCCATCGTTATGAACACAGAGACAATCCAGCCATAAAAGAATAGAACAGCTGTATTGGATTATATATTTTAAAAAATATAAAAATAAACATAAAATAGTGTGCACACGGCTATTTTGCCCCTTTTCTTTCAAAATTTTGAAGAATGATGACGTCATCAAGTAGTCATAAAACTTTTTATTTTGTAAGTACCCAGTGCCCTCTTGTAAAACAGTGCATGCTGATAGGGCTATCATGTTAAACGAGGACGACATAAATGAATAAATAGATACAGAGATGAAATAATAAATAACAAGATGAATCCTCGACGCGCGCGGTCGAAATATATGCCTCCGCCATTTCCAGATCAGAAATATATGGCACATTCATCTATATTCATTTTCCTTTATACAAAGACGTCTTTGACCTTGTGACCCCAGACCTTATTAGATCATAGCCCCTCCTAAAGTTTTTACCTCTCCCTTCGAAGATCTAATAAAATTGTCTTTATATGGCATAACTAACTCAAACATTGAATTTCACAATTTGACCTGTAAACCCTTGACCTTTGACCTACATACTAAAAAATCTATTCAAATCATCTTTATATAATGATAAATACTACCCTTAAGTTTGAAGCTCATATCTCAACTGGTCTCAAGATATCGCGATAACGAACTTAATACATGGAATTTCACAATCTGACCTCTGTGACCCTTGACCTTTAACCTGTATACTCCAAAATCTAATCAGATCATCTTCCTTATGGTGTGATACATAACTATCCCCAAGTTTGAAGTTGATATCTCAAGTGGTTCTCAAGATATCGCAATAACTAACTCAATGCATGGAATTTCACAATTTGACCTGTGACCCTTTACCTTTGACCTGCATTCTCCAAAATCTAAGCAGATAACCTCCTATGGTGATACATACTATTTTCAAGTTTGAAGTTGATATCTCTAGTGGTTCTCAAGATATCGCGATAACAAACTCAATACATGGAATTTCACAATTTGACCTCTGTGACCCTTGAACTTTGACCTGCATAATCCAAAATCTGATCAGATCAGCTTCCTATGGTGATACATACTATCCCCAAGTTTGAAGTTGATACCTCAAGTGGTTCTTGAGATATCGCAATAACGAGCAAACGGGACGGACGGACGGACGGACGGACGGACAACCCGAAAACATAATGCCTATGGCACCACCTTCGGTGGCGGAGGCATAAAAATATAAATAAATAAATAAATACATATATACATGAAATAACAAATTAATAAATATATAAATACATTAATAAATATATAAATACATGAATAAATAAATTAAAAACATTTAAAAAAAATGGAAAAAAAAAATGGAAAAAAAAGAAGAAAAGAAGAAGAATGAAACCCTAAAAATTCTGGAACAAGTTTATATTCAAAACCCTATTCCTAATATTTATTCAATTTTATCAAACTTTGATTTAAAAGTTTCTTTTATTTTAGTGTTTTGTAGGATTCGACTGATTCCCAGCATTTCTCTCTCCCCTTTTTTAAAAACATGTTAAATAAATCAATAAATCGTATACATAGTTATAATTTTAATGTCGATTTTTCCCAAATGTAAAGAATGATGAAGTCACCATATAGTATTTGAATTCACATCTTAATGATTAATAACATGCGAATTAAAAAAACACAAACTATATGGGGTGTGAATTGCTAAATGTTGTGCCAAAAATCTATTTTGAAGTTTGACTGTCTTCCCCCAAAAAATAATTAAAAAGGGACTGACAATCAGACAATCTGATAATGTCTTCAGTATTGATAAAAAAAACCCTGATATTTCATTAAACCCTCTTTGGAGTTTGTGCCTACACTGTAAAAAATATTTGTATTTTTACAGCAAATCTGCTGTCAGCAGAGTCGCCATAAAAAATGTAATTTAAAAAACACTTTTGTTGTAAATTTCTTCTGCAAATAATTACATGAGACATACAAAATATACATCAGGGTGGTGTTGCATAAAACTTTTTTGCTAACCCGAGTTTTCTCCGGTTAAAAAACTCAGCTTATGTAGACCTATTTCTTAGGTTATTCAACCTGAGTTTTAAAACTCCCTAAAAATTTATTGCATTAATACTTTTGAAAACGCTCGTATGTTTTTATGCAATGGAAAAAACAGTAAAAAATCCAGAAAAATATTGTAACCGGAGTTTTCAGACTTTAACCGGAGTTTTCAGATTTTAACCGGAAAAAACTCCGGTTAGAAGTTTTATGCAACGGGGTCCAGGAGTAACACATTTGTTCCGTTTTAACCAAATACGTAAGCTTAAAGGGGAAGTTCACCCTGGAATTTTCTTGGTCTTAAAAAATGAAGAAAAATAAAAGAAAAATATTAGTGAAGGTTTGGAGAAAATCGATCAAAAAATTATGAAGTTATGAATATTCAAAGTGTTGATTCTGTGACGTCACATGCGAGCAGATCTCCCAGGTGTTATGCAGTGTAAATTCCATAAAATGTCATTTTTTTCCAAAGAAATGAATTATGTCACCTATGCGGGTGATATATCATCAAACATATGTTCATATACATGACTATATCAAATTGACCCATTCCTTTATCAAGAACCATGACAAAAAGACAAATTTATGGAATTTACATTCACAACCAATGGGAGAGCTGCTCGCACGTGACGTCACACAATCAAAACTTTAATATTCACAACTTCGCTATTTTTTGGTCGATTTTCTTCAAACTTTCACTAATATTTTTCTATTATTTTTCTTCATTTTTTAAGACCAATAAAATTCCAGGGTGAACTTCCCCTTTAAGAACTCTAATGATTTCTTTCCTTCTCTCTCATAGTTTCTTAGAGGAGAAATTTACAACAAAACTGTTTTTTAAATTACATTTTTGTATGGCGACTCTGCTGACATCACTTTGCTGTATTTTTTCCCGTTTTTTTTTTTTTTTTTTTTTTTTTTTTTTTTTTTTTTACAGTGTACATAATAAAACATTGCAATGAGATGCATTCGAACTCGATATTAAAGTCAAGCAATATTGTCTTCATAGGCTGCCCCCACCCGCATATCCCCCCGAAAAACAAAAACAAAACAAAACAAAGCAAAACAAACTATCAACTACACTATTGATTTTTGTGTTCTGTACCTGTATTCTCATATAAAGCTTTACTCCATATTTGTAGGTCGCATTCTGTCCCGTTCTCTATGGTTGTAGGTATGCTCAAATTATACACCCAGTTCTGCTTGAAACGATATCTAAGCCTGGTAAAGATAGAGAGAGAGAGAGAGAGAGAGAGAGAGAGAGAGAGAGAGAGAGAGAGAGAGAGAGAAAGAGAGAGAGAGAGAGAGAGTGTGTGTGTGTGAGAGAGAGAGAGAACAAAACAGAATAAAACAAATTGTGAGTATTTTCATTTTACGGAAACGAAAATGAAATCCAAGAGACTTATTTGGGAAGAGGAAGAGAGACATTTTAACGACTGTCGTTGTAAGACGAATTAAATCGGTAGGCTATAATTTTTATACAAAATTATATAGCGTTTTTATTTATTTATATCAAGGATTTATTATACATGTATCGAATACGTCTATCTGGGGGGCGTTTCACGAAACCATGGACAAGTCAGTCATATCTTTATCCGCCAACCACGGAGTTAGCTCCAATCTTACTAAATCGGTTACACGAAGCTCTTCCAAGCTAGACAATTTGTAATATCGATATTATCGAAGATGATGTCCTCGAGTAATAGCCTTAATCACGGTTTCGCTGATATTTAGAAATTGTGGTTTAGCAAAATTTTCAATATTATCGAATTGAAGTGATAAAATCGGTCAATAAAAGTATGAAAACTCATAAAATTATGTATAATTTATATAATGTGTATTAAAACGCACAATGTCCCTTACTGCATATATTTAGAAGGTGTCAATCATGAAATTAATAAGACCACGTCAGAACATGAGATGGGTACCCCGGATGCGCTAATTTGATAGTTTCGTAAATCAGACTATAAAAGAGTATGCTAGCTGAAAATGGAGCTAGATTGAGGTTTTTCTTAAATTTTCTGTTTGCTGACAAAAAGAAATCAATAGTGCATTGTAATTTAAAAAATAAATCTATTCAAATTACTTATTTTGGGACTAATAGATCGATTTCAACTACCAACATAGTCTCTGCGGGTCTCTTTATATAGCTTTATGGTACGCTAAATGATGCTTATGCAATTTACTCAATATTATTTCTTGATTGATATATTACTACATATTATTCTCTTATTGGATATGAAAAGCACTCACTGTTAACAACCATTTATTTTCTGCATATTAGACCAAAATCCTGAGGTTGTCACATTTTGTACAAACAAAAATGAGAAAATCAAGATTGTCGCGGCAAATACAATTCGCCCAGACCGATCGCTTGCCATAAATGCGTTTGATTGACGTATCAGCGCTCTCCAAAAGATATGACAGGTTCGGAGCTGTCATAGTATTTAGTCAGCTTGTGTCCTCGATCTTGTCAGAGAGGGCTTCGTGGAACCCGCTTGTGGACAAGTTGTTCACTATCTCTGATTTAGTCAAGAAGTTAGACTTATGACGGTTTCGTGAAAGCCCCCTGTACGTAATACTATTTTCTTTTCTGTGGATCCCCACCGACGCCTTTCCGTCATAGTCAGCAGTGGAAATAGTGATAATTTCGTTCATCCATAAAACAAAGAAATCATAAGAAATGATAGAATAGAAGATGAAATAAGATTAAACAACAATAACGTAACTATACGTAAGTGTCTGTGTAATGCTAACCGTCACACAAGACACTTACGTTGAGTTACGTCGGTTGCGTCCAAAAATTATTTTCTTTTCTTCGGTCCCCACGGATGCTTACCCGTCATAGTTAGCAGTAAAAATATTGATAACTTGTTCATCCAGTAAAACAATGAATACATAAGAAATGATAGAAAGAAGATGCAATAAGATTACAACAACACAAACGTATCTATCGTAAGTGTCTGTGTGACTGTAGCATTACTGCAGCTTACATATAAAGGCGTTTAGTATACGTACTCGCAGTATGTGTTGTTAATATTAGGATATGTGGCATCCTCTGTCGTGATCCTTATATAGTAGCCCATGATGTATCGATCAGAGCAGTAGCATCTTGGGGTGTTGTTTTCTTCGATAACTGGACACTGCATCAATTTGCACTGCGAAAATAAATAATCATCATCATTATTATTAGTAGTAGTAGTATTGTTTTTCATATCAAGTGGATAATTCGCTCACTAACATCTATATTCTATTACTCCTGTGTGTACAAGTTGAATAATTAAAACATAACTTAATATAACTTAACAACTTACCAGAATTTCTCGATAGTTTCCCTATAGGCCTATATCAAACCAAAATCTGGTGATATGGAAATAATTTTTTTTAAATTCCACCTTAACACTGTACATACATGTAGCTACAGCATAGCTACAGCAATGAAAAACAAAATTTTCCCCATAAAATCTGAAAATATTTGTGTGCAAATTCAATTGCTATTGAAAGAGTGGACCATTCATATATTTATATATATGTGTGAAATAAAAACGAAATTAATAAATTGAAAAAAGAAAAGAAAAAAAGAAATTGGCCATTAATGCAATAACTCGCTGTCTACTTGTTCTTATTAAGACTTAGCAAATACGTGAAGCTATTAAATGTTTATCTCGAAAGGTGAAAATTCAGTTGAGGTTTATATCCAAACGTGAGTTGATGTCGTTCAGGCAGAGCATGATATAAAGTATCGGGATCTTACCCAAGCAGACATCTTTATTGTATCCGAAGTGAATCAGTAGGTATACAACGTGTCTTGATGCATCAGGACATGATAAAGTTCTTACCCCACGCAGACTCACTTCATCCAAACGATGAACTTCTCACTCCTAGCATCATGCCAGGGTCTTCACTGAGCATGAACTGGACTGTAGCGATGCTATATGTGCTCCGGTGAAGATGTAGAGCGTCGAATTGCGAGAGAATTCTTCCAGGAGAGACGATTCTCCAAAGCCAATGAATTTTCAGACTCAACCACGGGTTGCCATCATCTGTTTTGTTTAATGTAAAAAAAAAGAGAGAAAAAGAACAAAAAATGTTAAAGTCAAGTAAAAGGTTTCTACAATATCTTTAACCCCTAACCGAACCCCGCCCCTCATGTGGCAAGAACAGACGGAGGAGGAGAGACGCAACAGCAATCACCATTATGACAAGCTTCCTCATCCTACCAAGAACAGCTCCCCTACACTCTAAAAAGTGAAATGGTAGAAAGGGGTAAATCAACCTTTAAAGGGGCCGAGGAGTGACAGTGTTTTCGAAAAGTGTTGGAAAGGTGTCACATTTTAACCTTTTCAAAAACGGTGTCACTCCTCGGCCCTTTAAAGGGTGATTTACCCTTTCCACCATTTCATTTTTAGAGTGTAGGTACAGTCTTCATAAAACAAAAAGGGTACAACGACACGACCGAGAAAAAATGAATTGGGTATAAATCTTCTCAAACATTATGAGTATGTCATAACAAATTAAAGGTAATTATTGTTCTTGTTGATACTTTTTTTTAATAATTTACTTTTGTAAAACGAAAGTTATGCTAATCTGAGAATCGAAATTGGCCGAACCTTTTGTTCTATCGCGGTCATTTTTGGCTATTATGTTCGAAACCTACACAAACATGACAAAGCATGGGATGGTGTACGTGTGCGCAAAATGGATTTTCTTGATTGTAGAAATTAATCATAAATTATCTCAAGATCTACAGGACCAAGTGAGACTTAAAAAAAAAAAAAAAAAAAAAAAAAATGCAGGAGAAAGTCTGATTTTTATGCTTTATGGAAATACCAAACGATGCCAGGTTCTGATTAATCTTCATACAATACAAAAGGTATTGAGGGACATTTTTTTTGTAGACCAAAAAGCTTTGAGAAACAAAAAAAAAAAAAAATAATAAATAATAATAATAAAGGGAGCGAGTTGGCTCAGTCGGTAAAGCGTCTGCCTGTCGAACCAAAGATCGTGGGTTCGAGTCCACCCCGGGCGGATGACTGAAGCCTGCGTTGTGTGTTAACGTGCCCCTCTCCTGTCTCATAGACGCAGGCTATGTTCAGTGGAAAACACTCCGTCCCTCGGATAGGACGTTAAATGGAGGTCCCGTGTAAAGGAGAGTCACAACCTTTGCACGTTAAAGAACCCACTGCATTCTTCGTATAAGAGTAGGGGGAAACCCCGGTGCAGTGGTCCGCCTGCATACCCCCATTGGTTATATTGGAGGAGAGACCTGCGGGTTACAGTGATTCGGTTCGCTTTTCGCCTTCCATGGCACAGGTGACGCCAAAATGAATAATAAATAATAATAATAACGAAACCTGTCAGAATAAGCAAATTGCATCTGTGGTAGCATTTTCAAAATACGTGTTGTGACGATTATACACCCCATCTCCGGACCGACCAACCACCCTCCCTACTGGAATACTATATGTTTATCATAACTAAGAACATGTAAAAAAAAAAGTAACCCCACATGGATAGTTACATTACAAGCTAAATATCACTATCTTATTTTTTTTAACCATTCTACTTACAATCACTGGCCAGGCCCTCGCTTATGCACAATACAACGACGACGACGACGACGACTACGGCGATAAAGATGAGACCCTCCTCATCATGTTTGCTTTCTCAGTATAGGCCTAACAGAGGTGGTCATTGATCTCTGCTAGTGCATGAAGTTTATGAGTCCTAGTTCCTCAAATTTGATGGTAATATTAAGTAGGAGACAAGAAACCTCGAACAATCTGTATAGAGATCGGTAGACAATTGAGGTAAAAATTTCGCGGTCCAGAGCACTTGATGCAGTGCCTTCTTGTATTTACTTAAACTCGTGTTTAATCGTATAATGTCTACATGAGCATTTGGGAGGGTTTGAAATGGTTTTCTAAAAGTTAACATGGTTCAAGGAGATCATCCCCAAAGGAGATCATCCTTCTTGTTATTTGCATTTGAAAAGCAGTGAGTCTTTTTTTTAAGGGCTTTCACAATTGCTCTTGCGATCGTTGCGATCATTTGGTCACAATACTTATTGATCACAATCGCAACGGTTGTATAAGCAGTCCACACCAATTGTGAAAGGGGCTTAAAGGGGGGGGGAGGGGGCCATACACATACACATACGTCACGGGAATGAATACATGATTTCTTGAGGGTTTATATACTTTGATTTCAATTTCTCGAGTCACTTTGAAAAGAACAATATGTCCAGTATTGTCCAACCTCTCCAAAGTAAAATTATGATCTGCAGTCTTTAAAATTATAAACTTATAGTTGATAAGATTAATATTTATCTCTATTATTCACAATATTCATATCAACGCCACGTATATATCTCAAACTTAAGCTGTAGACATGAGTAGGAACAATTTAGACTACACTTTGCTTTTCACTGCAAAAACTGGGGTGTTAAACACCTACGGGTGTTATCCAACCCGGCAAGATGTATATCCATCCACACCCACTGGTGTTATATTAACACCATTTTGGTGCTAAAAACATTGCTTTAACTACTGGGTGTTATTTTAACACCACATTCTGGTGTTAATTTGACACTTACATGTGTTAATTCCAATCTGATACTAGTTGGCGTCGATATTCTTTTGTCTGATACCGTTGGTTGATTTGATTCTTGTTGGTATCCACACCAATCAGTGTGGATGCACATAGATGAAAATGTTAAAAACACCAGCTTTCGGTGTTCAAAAAATATTTAGTTAACTTCATAAACTAGTTAATTTGCAGTTATATTTTGTTCATGATATCTATAGTCAAAATGTATCAAACGATATACTTTATCTGAAAGACTTCAACAAAGTGGTTTTGCAGATGTTGTATTGACACCAGTGGTATATATAGAGATAGCAATCTAATCCAAAATATAACACCAAAGTTTAACGCCCACCGGTGTTGCATATTTAACACTACAGTTTTGCAGGTAGCAACCTGCCCTTGTGTGGTTGTCGATTCCTCTCTTTATACGTCATAATGTCTACCCGTATTAATGGGACAAAACTAACGATTCTTTTGTATGAAAATTTAAAATCAGTTCAGCGCACATAATGATAGGGTAAAAAAACAACTTTCTTTTCTTTCATTCCATGCTGTTGGTTGGTTTGGCTGATACATCGCGAGGGCCATTCATGATTTTGATCTAATTGAGTATGTTGTTGTTGTTGTTTTATTAATACGGCGCTTTCATTTAGTATATGAACATTACGCCTTATCATTTGCGTTGTTTTTTTTATTTTATAGAAAGTTTTCAAACGTCTGATCGCGAATTGAGGAGCATATAAACAATAATAGAGTTTTTTTTATAGGTGGACAACAGTTCACCTAGCAAACTAGATTCGCATTTCTGACTTTGAAGAAAAAAAAAACATAATACAAAGTACACCTTAAGAAATGGTTATTAGACCTAATTGAATGGGAGCTCAGTAAGTGGTATAAAAATATTTTCCAAGCTGTTTAATTTATCTTGATCAATAACGTTACAAAATGTTACTCTCATGATGAGATAATATTCTAATTATTTATCCATGACAACAAGTATATGCATTATAAGCAATAAATTTTTACATAGAAAAAATTGACGGATTTTTTTTTTTTTTTTTTTTTTTGCTATACGAACAAATCTTTCCTCCTTGGAGATTAATTGACTTTTGCGTGTTGTTATTTTCTGGTTATTTTTTACTTGAGCTGTTTTTTTCTTTCTTTTTGTAATCTAACTTGTACGACGTTTTCTTGTTGTTTGTTTTAAATTGAAATGATGTTTAGAAAAATAACTACATTGTTACTTGCTTAATTTTAAAATTAGTAATATCGTATTTAATAATAACAAATGTTACATTGGTGAGGCTGTAACAATTGAATCAATATGTTACTTATATCAGTAAATAAACAAGTCATATTATGTTGTTGTTTCTTTTACAGAACTACGGTAAATTGGGTTAGTGGACACTTAAGCATTACGTAAGCATAACACAAAATAAGATACTCAACAAGCATCCCATACCTCATTTTGAAGTTTATTTAGATATAAACGTTTTAAATGTATTGGTTACAATTTCCGCCAAATGAAGGTTAAGGTTACAGTTAATCATATCCGCTCCATTGTCCCACTACCCCTCAAGTTGGGGTAATGGAAACAACTTTTTAAAGCAGTCTAACCTCATATTGTAGTTATAGATATAAACGTTTTAGAATGTTGTAAAAAATTCTCAATGAAGGCCAAAGTGCAATATTAATATTACTCCATTTTTCAACTTACCCGGCCGTTGGGTAATACATGCAATGATCTGTGATATAAAAGTGCCGGAGTGAAGATTTATCTCGCAAGCTTTATTTATTATTAAAATACTATTGAAATTGGCGCGTCCCACTACCCAAGCATGTGGGGGAAGTGGACAGTTAGTTAAAACATTGCTTTAAGTCTTTTTTAAATCCTATTGCATTTTGTATTATTTTCTAGTTTAAAATTTATTTTGTGAACAATTTCAATGCCACGTTACCCCTAAACAAAGGGATCTGGAACACAAAGACAAGTTCATACGTGTGTATTTTCAAATTGCTATAGGCAATCGTTTTTATGTCAAACGTGAGATGTTACAGATTTTTAACGATTATTTTCCGATAAACAGTCAAGTTTTCCCAACAGGCATGCAATTTGTTGCTAGATGTATGTCTATTCACGCTAAATAGTTCCTCCACTAGGCAGGTCTTAATCATATGCATATGCAATTCCCCCAAAGTGTCCCACTTACCCCACTGTCCCACTTACCCCAATTGACCCTATTGTGAAATAGCAAAAAAATAAAAAAATTGTGGTTTAAAAACCGAACGAAAACAAAAAACAAAACAACAACAACAACGACAACAACTAAGTACATAAAAGGTCAAGTGCATTGTTTCGATTAGAAAGTAACCACCAGCATTGTATCATTATATTGAAATAATAAACTCGAAAACGAGGAAGCAAAATGCCAGTCTAAGAATAGATGAGATCATTTTATTTGACTCTACAGGATTTGAGTCCAGGCAAAGAGGAAAAAACGATTTATATAAAGAAAAATAAACCATGGTGTCATCAAACTCTCAGGTGGAAATGCTGTGATATCCAACCTTTTCATTATCAGATCGCTAACAAAATAATTGGAATCAGTTGGAGATAGGACATAAGGGGGTGAAAAAAGGAATCAACAATCTATCGTAAGTTAAAACAGATCGTGTGTTAAACGTGGGGAAAGGACGTTAAAATGGAACAGAATCCCCATTACAAATCGTTACCAGAGTAAGAGAGAGAGAGAGGAGAGAGAGAGAGAGAGAGAGGAAGAAGAAGGAAAGAGAGAGAGAGAGATGGAGTGATAAAATGTCTAATAAAACGTGTAAAAATGCCTATGTACAAGTTTGGGAAAAGCACCCTTACATTCATTAATCCAAAATGACCTTTGACCTGGATTCGGGACGGCTCACATCAAACATGATGAATGATCAAAAAGTCAGGGTTGTTCTGTCAAAACTTGTACAAGGTAACTTTGACATGTTTCTAAAAGCTCAAGTGGATACAGCACAGGTATAAGTTTGGTATCACTGGATAGAATGCGAGTTACTCATTCACATGCAATAAAGATAAGTATCACATGTGTTGTACAATTTTAAGTATATCAGATATGAGTCTCAAAGTTGGGTTTACATTTTTTTTTTCTGGACTCATTCTACATTATCACGAACATGAAAAAATGAAGGGCAAAACCATTCCGGGTGACGAAGTTCATAAATAATCACCCCCTCTCACGCATTTATACATTCATTCTGAGTAACCTGAATGTATCTCTGTTAATTTCACCGCTGGCATAGCAGCCGTCCATTCTCAATTTCTGCTCCCTATTTTAAGATCAAATCAGGGTCTAGTCGACTGAGGTGTCAATTAGTGACCTGAAAATTCAACTTGACAATTGTTTGTAGAAATTTTCCCCCCAAGGTGTCATATGTGTTTATCGATTTAAAAGAGCATGTTGTCTTTCTCTTATAAAGCAATTTGTATTATATATAACGCCTTTGTGATATATGATCAGATAGTTTTATGAATACGTATGATTAACATTCGAGAGAGGAAATTAGAGGGGAAACATGAGGAAGTCAGATTTTTAAACTGAACGTCAACCCCCCCCCAAAAAAACAAAAAACGAAAACACAAAAAAAACCTGAGATGTCAGCGCAGCTTGCCATTCATTTTCTTTCTTTGTTTATTATAAATTCCTACCATTCGTCAGGAAACTGTTTCATCAGTCGTTTACCTATAAAGTTATCGTAAATAGTTATTGTGCTTTTTGATTTCGAAAGTATATACAATATAATTTTTTTCCAGTAAAGTAGTGCAAGTTTTAATCTATTTCTCGATATTTTTTTTTCATCATGAAAATATCATAACCTTTCATTTTTTATTTTATAAACTTTATGTTTAGTATATAAGTCTAATTACTCTAAAGAAAACCTTGCTCCAGGGATGGAATTTTTAACTAAGAAGAGTCTTTTTCTCTGGCAGTTACATGCCACATTAATAATAGTAAAATAGTGGTAGTATTTACGAGTTGTGATTGGTTGAAATGATGTCACGTGTCATTCACGTTTTGTTATAGTAAATAGTGGTAGTATTTTACGAGTTGTGATTGGTTGAAATGATGTCACGTGTCATTCACGTTTTTAATTGAACGGTTTTTGTATATGAACGGTTTTGTTATATTGACGGTTTTCCTGTGTTAAAATGAATGGCGAAATCGATTGCTTTTGTTGCGCTAGCGCGTAATAACAGTAAAATGGTGCGCACAACAATAGAAACGCGGGCAACAATATCGTCACAATAGCTTAATTAGCACCAAAAGTTTGGCAAACATGTGCAAAGATAAAACCAGATAGGCAAGGTCAAATATCTAGGGTCTATTTACTATAATAAATGTGCATGCTCTATTAATGCAACATTACTAACTATGTGAACTCCAAATACTAAATATCCCTCGTGCCATCTGTTTCACTCGGCTACGGCTCGGTGAAATAAATGTGCCTCGGGATAATTTAGTATTGTCGTGCACATAATCTAGTATGTTGCAGGTAGAGCATGCACTATTTTATATAATATTATTTGCTATTCTTATTTTTAAATCACTATGAGTGAAGAAGTCTTGCATGAAGTAATTGCAGAAAATACATTAATACACGCTCCAAAGCAGTATTGTTTTTTTCCCCTCAAATCATTGTTGCACCATCATAACTCGAGACAATTGATGTATTATCATGATCATGTATGTATTGATGCATTGACGGGTATGATTAACCCGTTGAATACTAATCCCGTATAGCGGGCTAATCCCCTGCTAAGGAACTCGACCGCATGTACGGATGAATAAAAAAAAAAGCCCTTCTTCTTAATCGTTTTCTCCCCACTTAATATTGCATTAAACATACTAAAAACTTGAATGGTTTGAATGATTAGGCATGGTATAATTTGATGTGGCTGATCCAGGAGTTGAAAAGAGAGCAGTGGCGGATACAGGATTTCAGGATGGGGGGGGGGGCACCAGGCCCGATAGGGGGGGGGGCGCCGAAATTTTGGGATTTTAACATGTACGGTCAATGAGCGTTTCTATTATAGGGGCGCGCGTCCCCTGCGCCCCGTCTGGATCCACCACTAGAGAGGAAGCGCCAGGCCCGATAAGGGGTAAGCTGCCGATTTTTATGATTTTAAAAACGTACACGCAATGAGTGGTTTTCATATTACAGAGGGGGCGCGTGTCCCGCCTGGATCCACACTGTATTTATCTATATCTTTGTTCACCTTCATTTTAAGATGACTTGTGGCAAAACCAAATATGTGCGCGTTCGTATAATTATTTTGATCGTGTTCATAAGCTCGTTGAGAATTTCTGACGGGCAAACTTGTCCACCCGCAAAAATTTGTAAAGTCGTAAAATCTGGGCGAAGTTTACTGGATGAGACATCGATGGATCATAATTAGAAGCTGTCCGTTAACTTGAAGTTGTCATTATTGTTGTCTCATTGGTGAGGGACGGTGGAATACAAACACCTCGAGTGTCAAAAAAATTCTGCTAGACGCATTTCAACTCGAAGGTAAGTCTTTTATTTTGTTCTTTAAAATGAAATACAAATTATGTAGTATGCCTTCCACAATTAACTGACGAGATAGCGTGAATGGAACAAATTTGTATCTCAGAGCTCTTAATGACAAAGATATTTTGAGCTAAAAAATTAACTTAGATTTATATCACAAATACAATTTGAACCTCAGGAAGAGTTTGGGCTTTCAATTTGGCTTTGGTAGAATCCCTAGACATGCAAGTATCCATGTAAAAGCTGGAGAAGATAACCTAAATAATGATAATAGTGTTTTCTTTACCCATGGTAGCCACTTTTTGACAACTGCTCTCCAGCGGGCCCTGCATAACATGAAATGTTATGATTATACCAGGGCTCTCTATTCCCAAATACCGAGCGCCTCGTGAGAAGGCAGAGGGTCCCATTTTAAAGCTTGTATAATTCGACGCGGGGCTCGAACCCACCGTCTCCCGTTCATGAGGCAGACGCTCAGGAAAGGAAAATCGAAAAAAGGTCAATTTTTGGGAAAATACTTTTGATTTTCTGATCTTAAAATTTCAAGTGTGCTCTGTAAAAAAAAAAAAAAAAAAAAAAAAAAAAAAAAAAAGTGGGGGGGGGGGGGGAGTAAAACGCTTATGTATGGGAAAGTACTTAAAAATTGAATAATTTTGCCGGTTTGCTCGACTCTTTGCTTAGCAACGTGTTTCACATTTGATATGATGCATCACTGTTTATATGAACTAGAAGCTAAGTATCCCCCTTTTAAATGATGAATCGTTGTGAAAATTTGAAATTTGACTGTGAAACCACATTTAACGCCATTTATTTTTTTAATGATTTTTTAACGTTAGACCTTCCAAACAATTATCATCTCTTAGATTTAGTCAATTTGTGTCAGAAAGCGATAAAAAAAGATATTATCCTTAAATATTTCTCCTCTTGCATGCCTAATCAATTGTATTATATAAATATATGAGAAAATAGCTAGTTCCAGGACTTAATCTCCGTTTTTATCGTAATATCGTCACATGTAAAGGGTTTAACTTTCACTTAGGCCTATCGTAATTTATCTTTTATTCTCCAAAGTGAATTCAAACTTGAAATTCAATACTGTAATTTTATCAAGTACACCCTGATTTAACACCAGGGGTAAGTTATAGCTTATATAATAAACATAACATGCTCATTTTCTAAGATCAATCCCACACCCTTTGTTCCCCAATAGTGAGTGATTAAAGATTATTGAAACATTAACAATTTCAACCTAAAACATCCGTCCCCTGAAATAGTAAATTAGCAATGTTACATGATTATCTCTCTCTTCTCCTCACTCTCTCTCTCTATCTCCCCCTCTCCCCCCCTCTCTCTCTCTCTCGCGCTCTCTCTCTGCGCTCTCTTTCGCTCGCTCTTTCTCTCCCTGTACAATGTTACTCATTTTATGGTCGGATATAATGAGGGTGTGGTGTGAATATTTAAAATGGCACATCAGTACTTTATTCCACAAACTCATGAAGCTAGGCTTAATATCCATGAGGATAACAGCACGTGACGGTTTAAATTTTGGTTTGGGTGCACTTGTACTTTGAGCTACTTTACAGTGCATCTATATCGATTCACTCCAAGGTAATAACATCCTGGAATTATTTATTTTTAAAGCAAAAAATGAACAAATTCTATCAGTGAAGTTTGAAGAAATTAAAGGACAACGAAAGTATGAATAAATAAATTTTTATATTATGGTGTCTGCTTTTCACATGTTCTTCCATATAACATGCCATAAATATGTCAAGCCAAATTTCCAAGAAGTAAAACAAACAGGCATTCCTTCGTTCCATTTGGATATATTTGCCTGGTATCTTACTGCTGTAGTTTATAGCCCGGTTTTCTTTTCTAGTTGTTTCATTAAAAAAAAAAATCTTCCTCTCCTACTTCTTATTTTATTCTTTTTGTAGTTTAATCATCTTCTTCCCCTGCTTTTCATCTTCCCCATATCTTTTTTTTTTTTTTTTTTTTTTGGGGGGGGGGGGAGGGGTTCAACTCGGGCCTCCAAAATGCGTGCCTGCCCGCAAGAAATTTAATCCGTTAATAAAAATGATAGTGCCAGCAAAATAATTGCTAAACAAATTCTTGAACATGACCTTGTCATACGATATGTGATTAAATACCGGATACAGTTTAACTATAGACATGTTTATAAATGCATGGATGAAATTAAAACCTTCGTGTAAAATCCTCTCAAGTATTTTGAGTAGATGTTTCATCCAAGGCACTTTCGGTGTTCTCACCGGTATACTTGTATTATCTTAACAGAGCTCATCTATCCCACCTGGGTCGAGTGTGGCAATACAGATTAATGTCTTACCAAAGTGACATGGTTGGGATTGGACCCTGTTCGTTGCGATCCGCAGTCTGTCGACCTAACCACTGAACCACATCAACTTTCGTGCGTTGTAAAGATGCACATATACTATTTTGTCTTGTTGAAATGTTTTGGTCATATTAGCTGGTATTCTATTTTCTGCTGCGGGCATGCGACAACGATCACTGACGATGGGGAACCAACATTTTAATGTCTTGTATGGAATTATTGTGGTAAAGGAGGGAAATGACCTTTACTGAGTCAGAACACTTTATAGTCCTTCGGAGGATCCAAATCGGAAATAATTATAATTTTAAAAGTGGGGGAAAATCAATAACACATTTTAACGGCGAGCTAGGTGCCATCGATGACAAGGTCATTAGTGAAAATAAATACGCTGATACACAATTCCCTGGTTGGTCGACACGTCAACGCATTCTGTATCTCACTTCGCGGAGATGGATTTGAGACATTTTGATACTTGTAGCGGAGACGTCTCCGAGACGTCTCCGAGACGGAAAAAAAGTTCTCGGAAATGTCCCCGATACTTTTTATCTGTCGCGGAGACTTCTCCGATACTTTTTTCCCGTCGCGGAGACGTCTTGGATACGTCTCCGCGACAAGCTTCCAAACTGCGACGGAAAAAAAATGTTTGGGAGACGTATCCGTTACTTTTTTTTTCAGTCGCGGAGACGTCTCGGATACGTCTCCGCGACTAGTTTCAAGCTCGTCTCAAAGACACCATACGGGGTCAAATCCCTCTCAAATCCGTCTTCGCGAAGTGAGATACCCTCATGAATCACAGGGTTTAAGGTTAAAATTCCGTGTTCTCTTTTCATGGATCCACTGTCACACTTTACGATTGTAGTTAATCCCCTTCCCCTTATTTTTGGCAAATCTTGGAACCTAATATGAAATAGGCCTAGCTTATATTTTTGATAATTCGGACAAACCATCTCTATCTAAAATAGCCGATCGACCTCCATCAACTCACTGCATTCTCAGTTTTAAAAAGCAGTTTAAATAGGAATACTAATATTAAATGTATAAATTCCCGGCTATTTGTCACTCTTTACCAGAAACATAAAAGAAGGACGGGAGGTAGCTGACCATCGGCAAATATGACGACAACTAAGATGGCCACAACAGCCTTGTCTACGGCCTTGGAAGCAACGGCAGAAGTACTCGCAACTGTTTCCGGGTCAAACTCGACCGGAAGTGACTGCGATCATGATCATGGTGAAGGGGGAGGTAAAGGAGGTCACAAAAACATCGAAGAGTTGAAGCTCGCCAATCAATGTGTGCTGGGGATCACTCTTGGTCTTACAATGGTCGCCATGGGAGCAGCCATTGACGTAAAGGATTTCAAGATAGTGGTAAGATCTCCGTTGCACCTTAGCTACGGATAAAACACCGACACCAGAACGACACTGCGTCAATAACACGACACAACCGTTAACACCGAGAGATCACGGACACAGCACCGACACAACAACAAAATCACATAACTCACAACACCGACCTGCCGACTGAATGCCGATAACACCGACACAACGCAGACACAACCGACATTGCCCCGATAAAACACCGAAACCGCACGAACAGGACCGATAAAACACCAAATCCACACCAACACTACACCAACATCATATCGATACAACACCGACCCAACACCGACAGAACACGGACAGGACATCGACAACACACCGACAAGACTGGTCAAGACATCATACCTGGATTTTTAATCCCGGACTGGCCCCAACCCGACCCAAGGCCATAAACTGAATACTTCACATATGCCACCCTCTAACGACCGGTAATGTCGCAGCGACGTTACACCAACGCAGAATGTCGCAGGAAGTGACATTATGCGTTGACCTTCCAACACATAATGTGTCAGGCAATGCATACAGTAGCAACTTTTTTTTACCCATGTTCTGACGCATAGTGTCGCTTAAATTTGTTGACGCATAAAGTCACATAACACCAACGCATAATGTCGCAGCGGCATTTGTTTCAGGACTGTATTTTCATACCCAGGGATCAAAACCCCATATTTTGGAAGGAACTGACGTGTCCAGATACGAAAAGTAGTCCTATCTAGGATGAGGGCATATACCCTGACATTTGCCTCCAAACAGGAGACCAGAGAGTCGAGAAAGAAAAAATAATGAAGCTCATGATATTTGATTATGCTATTTCTATGGATATATTCAATAAAACCGTATCGTCAGACTGGACCCCGTTCCTGATTATATGCCACCAGAAATCTGCTCGCATGAATTAAATATTCTGCCCCCTGCCCCAAACACCTACCTTTAAAAAAATGCGGCTGCGCCCCCTTCAGGAGTGGCGCCCCTATAATGAAATTCTGGATACGCAACTGCAGTGAAAACATTATATCTGAAGTTCAGATTCCTTAAACAAAATAATTCTGCTGTGACATTATGCGTTGGGGTTATATGACGTTATGCGTCAAAGAATTAAGCGACATTATGCGACAGGACATGGGTGAAAAAAAGTTGCGACATTTTGCGTTGCCTGTGACGTTATGTGTTGGAGGGTTAACACATAATGTCACTTTCTGCGACATTTTGCGTTGGTGTGACATTATGCGTCGCTGTGACATTACCGGTCGTTACACACCCGACCTACCTCAGACTGACTCGAAATACAGTGCGTCCCCAAAAGAACTATACACTTTTGACAAGGCTACCAAAAAAAAAAAAAATAATAAATAAATAAATAAAAGATTATTGGGGAAAAGGTCTAGATGTATATAAAGCTCATATCTTCAACTATCATTATGACACAAAAAATTAAGAAAATAACACATTCTTCAGTGAGCAATGCCCACTTTTATGAAGGACAGAAAAAATAGCCTGCGCAGGAATTCGCTTTTCATTGACCACCTGGGTATGGCATGCCAAGTAGGATTCAAATAAAGAATGGAACGAATCAGCTAACAGAGTAAAAGATATATCAAAAGTCAGAAATAAACAATCAATATTATGCAAAATGTTGTTTTTCACAGTTTTGTTTTCATATCATTGATTTTTTGCTCTGACTTCAGTTTATTTTGTCTTTGTTAGCCGATTTATTCCATTGTTACTTAAATCCTTCTTGGCATGCCATACCCAGGGGATAAATGAATAGCGAATTCCTGCGCAGGCTGTTTTTTGTGTCCTTGTGGGCATGCTCACTGAAAAATGTGTTATTTTCTTAATTTGTTGTGTCATAATGATAGTTAAGGATATGAGCTTTATATACATCTTAACCTTTTCCCCAAGAATCAAATATTTTTAATTTGGTAGCCTTGTCAAAAGTGTATAGTTCTTTCTGGGACGCACTGTAGAACCTGTACATGCGGTTGGTGAACTCATAATTAGTGGACTATTTGGTTCGCTGGTGTGCTTAGGTATTATTAACTCCAAATTGCCGATGCCGAAGTTGGGGGTTTGAACTTGGGATGACAAATCTGAAGGAAAATTTTATAGGGGTAAGAATGAGGTTATTCTGGTGATCACATCAATTACCAGGACACAACTGTTATTCTATTACTCATTTACTCAAAGGGATCACCTCACTCCCAAAGAGGAAAGAAAAAGAAAAACTTTGAACGTTGTCATTGTCAATGTCAATTCTTAATTTCGATCAGTATGGATCCCATATTCCCATAAGCTAATAAACATTTGAATATCAATAATTGAATAGCTATAATTTCCACTCTTTGGGCCTATAATCTGTTGTTTTGATCACGTAATTTGTAATATTTGAAATATATGAAAATAAACTGAATTGATTCCTTTGAATTCGCTCTAAATATGAACCTTATGTCTGAGTAAATAGCGACAGTGCAAAAATGTCTACTTGACCCCTTTTGGTATATTCTCCAGTAATATTCATCATTACCACCTAAAAAGACTTCCTTTTTCACTTTGCAAGTAAAAGCAATCAAACCGTAAATTCATTTTCTTAAACCGAGCGCCGGGCACTAGTTACGAATAGAGGAGCTTAAAAAGCTTTAAATTCCATAGCACTCAGAAAACCCACGGCCCAGATTGATTCATAAATAATTTTATTGTTGTGCAACATTTAAGATATGTTATTTCTGATTTGATTTGATATTATAATTATATAAATCATTGTGATTGGTTATTTCAGATTCGGCGGCCGATAGGTGTCGCTGTTGGTTTCCTGTGTCAGGTAGTTCTGATGCCTTTGATTGGATTCACCATGGCTGTTCTTCTAGACCTAGAAGCACCATACGCTCTTGGGGCACTCATTGTTGCGTCATGTCCCGGTGGTACCACTTCCAACCTTTATACATTCTGGACAAATGGCGATATTTGTCTGAGGTAATAGGATTTCCACGATAAGTCTTGTTAGTACTTTGATTTCCTCTTTTCTTTGATATAAATCTCAAAATATGTAGAAGGTAGTTGCCATGTCATTGTTATGGATACTGATTGTGATAATAATAATCTCATCGATGCTCCTTATTAAAACATTGATCTATATCACAACTCAATCATTAAGATACCATTATTGTCTATCGTAATCATTATCACACCAGTGTTGTGATGATGACGATGCCCCCGAACCTGTATACTTCTTCAAAAGTATCAAAATACTATATTGCCTATTATGATCATTTTCATAACAGTGTCGTAATGACGACGATCTCTACCGTCGTCGCTATGGGTTCGATGCCCTTGAACCTGTATATCTACAGCCGGAGATGGGTTGATGGAGGGAACATCATTCCTTATAAGGATATTGTCATCACTCTCGTCACCATCATCGGTCCCGTTGGTCTCGGCATGCTGCTCAGGTGGAGATCGTTGAAGTGGGCCACTAAGATCGGCAAGGTAATGATAATCATAATATTTTATAACGCACACTTTCCATATAACCTCTATTTATTG
>CALNVZ010003431.1:26754758-26771774 GCA_940671915.1 Paracentrotus lividus | reverse complement strand
GGGGGGGGGGAACTTTTTCATAATTTGTCTACTCTAATCAAATGAAACTCTTAAGTGAAATGAGCTTAGCAATGGAAGAGCTCTCAATTCCATTGCCCAGTTTTTCCACTTAATTTTTGGTTGAGTGATTTCTCACTTCCCGACGCAAGTGAGATAAGCAATGCACTCATATTCTTTCATTAATGCTGAATGATAGCCTAGGATTCAGTTGAATTGTTTCAATCAGAAAAATCAAAGAATCAGATCAATGAAAGTTTGAGAAAAATTGAATAAATGATAAGAAAGTTATGGGCATTTAAATGTTGTGATCACTACCGCTATGGAGATCCTCACACTGGCTACAGGCCCAAGATGTGTGATGTCACACAATAATGAACAACTCTCCCATTTGGTGGACAAAAAAACTATCAAAAATATACTTTTTCCTCATTGCAAAGGTAGTACAGACTACGTGATTATACTTTATGAAACATGTGTTACATGTCCTCCCATTAAAAGAATATCAGATCTACAGACAGAATTAATCAAAAAGACAATTTGAGTGAAATATGTACGAAAGCATTGGGGAAGTTGTTCATGTATGACATCACACATCTTGGAGCTGTTGCCAATGTGAGGATCTCCATAGCTGTAGTGATCATACCATTCAAATGCTTATAACTTTCTTATTATTTATTCAATTTTTCTCCAATTTTTATTGATCGGTTCCTTTGATTTGTTTGTTTTGTACAACTTAACAAATTCATAGGGTTTCCTTCTCCTTTAAATATGTCTTCTTCTCTGTAGCGGAGCCTGTCTGCACGAACTAATGATTGTCTTTCTTGCCCACTTTATGGTTATCAATATGACACATGGTAATGCTGTATAATTCAGTTTCAGTTTAGTTTATTTCATATTTCACATTAATATAATACAAAATATACAACATAAAGTACATTATCAAAATAGAAAATACATGTATAGAATTAATCAATACAGGATTTTTAATAACAGGAAATATGGGAAATCTAATAAACTAGGCTTGTAGAGTATAGATTCCCTTCGTAGTGCAGTTGAAATCATTTAAAATTAAATTGGAAAATAAGACAAAACAAAAACAATAAGGACATAAAGATAAAGAGACAAACAAAAGAGGGCGAGTACAAAGTTCTATTGGAGGGCTGAAAAAGAAGCTGTATATTTAAGTAACAAAAACCTTTATAATTTGCATTTGAATATTGTAAGGATGTGGAAGATATTAATTCAACTGGATTCGTTCCACAGTTTGGGTCCAGTGAATATATATTGTATTGTGAGCGAAAGCTGTTCGAGTACGTGAAAGGTGATAAGAATGACTTTGTCGTGTTGGATAGAAATGTATTGTATAATTCATGACAAACAAAGAGGATACAGGAGAGGGTAATTCATGTTTGTTAGTAGAAACATAAATATTCTAAGTTGTATGAAAAAGAGATCTTGGATCTTAAGAATGTCACATGCATAAAACAATGGGGTCGTATAGGTTAGAAAACTCGTATTTTTATTATTCTTACAACTCTTTTTTTGTACTAGTAAAATTTGATCATTGAGGCATTTTAAGCTATTTCCCCAGGCAAGAATTCCGTATTTAAGTAAGGGAGAATTAATGTATTGTATAGGTAATTAGGAATGAGAAGGAAAGTATTTTTTTTAGTTTACCAATGACTCCTGTGTTCTGGAAATGAGTTTGCTGATTAATGTACATGTGTTTTTCCAAGTTAATTGTTATCAATGTGTATTCTAAAAATTTTGTTGTTTCAACTTGGGCAATATTCTTATGATTTAGGAGAACAGGTCCAGGTAAAACTTCTAGAGTGTTGCTGAATAAAATAAAATTTGTTTTGTTTATATTAAGTGAATACTAATTTGCTTGAATCCAATTAATACAAGATGCAATTCATTATTTACATTATTAAGTAAGATTTGGGGATTTCTATTAGAAAGAAAAGATATTAGAGTCATCAGCGAATAAAGAAAAGAAAGTTTATCTGAACAATTTTGGAAATCATTTAAATAAATAATAAACAATAGCGGGCCAAGTAAGGATCCTGAGGTACTCGCAAGTAACACTTTTGTTTCAGATTCATGGCCATTAATTACAACGAATTGATTGCGATTAGAAAGGTAACTCCTGAACCACTCCAAGCCTTCCACGAATTCCGTAATGCGATAATTTAAAAGAAGACGTCATGGTTTATGGTGTCGAACGTTTGGAGAAGCCCTCACAGGAACAAGTACCAATGTGTGGGATAGTTCGTCAAAAGTTTTGAAACTTTATTTATAAACATCAGAAGGGCATGGACTGTTGAATGTTTTTTCCGGAAACCAAATTGTGATTTGGACAAAAATATTGTAGTGTTAAAAAAATCAATTGTGCGGGAATAGACTATTTTTTCAAGGATCTTGGAGAATGAAGTTAAAAGAGAAATGGGACGAAATTTCCTATATCTTGCTTACTACCCTTTTTATGAATTGGAATTACTTTAAGCTATTTTGAAATTATCTGGAACTATACCACTTGTTAGGATACATTAAGTATATGTGTAAGGGGTTCAATGATTTCATTAATGATTTTTTTTTATAAGAAAATTATAATGCCGTCAAATCCGGAACTTTTTTTCGGTTTCATCCTATTTACTAATGAAAGGACCATCTGCAGTTACTGGAGAGAAAACATAGTCTGAAGTTCTGGTTTTCTAAAAAGTGGCGTACATCTACATTAGTATTGGAATAGCATGGCAAGATTGGGGCCAATATTGACAAAAGTAGTGATTGAATATTTCAGCTATTATTTTAGGGTCCTGTACTTCAGAATTTGTAAATGTTATGTTATTTGATAGAGCTGATTTAGATTTGTTATTCAACACATTAGTTATGACCTTCCACGTACTCTTAGATCAGATTTGTGTATTTCAAATTGGTTTGAAAAGAAATTTCTTTTGCAATTCGTAACAAGGAAGTAAGGATATTACGGTAGGTGAGTATTTTTGTTTATCATGCCTCGGTTTTAGTTTTCTTGTATTTATAGAACAAACGATTTTTTTTTATGGACCGAAGGAGAGAATTTGTAATCCACGGAGACCGGGAACTTTTTGTATTTTGTTCGAGAAGACTGTAAGGGCAAGTGCGTATTAAACCGATTCATGAACAAGTTGATAAAGACATTAAAGCTTCGTTTGGCATTGCTTTGTTATACACCTGGGACAATCAGTCTGGGCGAGAGATTCTTTTAGTCTTGAGATGTTGTTTTCAGAAAGTGTCGGGTCAATGCTGGTGAGGAAGATACGGTTTTCATTGTAAGGGGTGAAAATAATAGACTGGGAAATGGTCCGAAATGTCCATATTATTATACCAGAATTCGTGAATTCTAGTGAATTTAAGAGAAAATGTTATCAATGAGAGTTGAAGGAATTATTGGCTATTCGGGTTGTCTATTAATCAGGGGTACAAATGATTTAGCGAGCATAATATCACAAAAACTTTGACAATGTATACATGAATACATTTCAAGAGGTCAAGGTTGAAATCTCCCATAATATAACTACAAGTTTTATTTCAAGAGAGATAAGGGGCAGATTAATAAATTTCAAGAAATAGTAAGAAAGTCACATTGTGGTTTCGATTTGTGGATGGTTTTGTAAATTCTCAATTTAATGTTTTTTTTTTCCAGGAAAGAATCAGTTCGATAAAAAAGTTTTCGACAACATTTGACATTGAATTTAAGTCCTCTAAAACTTTGGATTGAAATTTGTTTGATGTGTAAAACCCACACCAACCACCAGTTTTTCAATCTACAATTCCCGTAGAGGAATAATTGTAAGCAAATGTAAGGGATAAATATCGTCGCACGACCAAGGTTTCACATATACCAATTATTGCAAATCTAAAAGACAGCTGATCAAGAAAAGTTTGAAGTAGCTCCCATATTTTGTTCAGACTTCTTATGTTTAAAATGAAGAATTGAAAATTCCGTATAAGAGTGCAAGACTCCTTGAACAAACTGACCCGCTCGTTAAAATATTTAGATTCTGAAATTACGTGGTGAAGGATCGTTAGGGTCATGCGTTAAAAAGAATGGAATTGTTTCCGATTAAAATGATTCACCAATCTCTTTTCTCGAATTATCTGACCTTCTGATACAAGATAGCTGATAACAATTCATACTTGAGTTCATTGGAAAAAGCATCGAAATCATATCATCATATCACAATAATGCAAAACACTCATTGGAATTGCAAGAAGTAGGGTAAGTATTCATCGTGCGTAACATATACAGCATGTTTCAGATAGGGTGTACCAGTTATTCAGATAAGGATATATTATTTGCATAAGAAAGAACATACATGACAAGCAAGTAAAAGCAGAATTTGAACTGTATGTGAGTTGTCTAAAAAGAATTCTAGTGTAGCGTGGCCACTAGATAAAACCAAATGTTATAGGCCCAAAAATGCGTTACATATCATGTACTCGAAAGAAAAGAATAATCTTAAGACAATTAGCATGTAAATGGATATTTACTTAATGTCTCGAAAACAATTTCAAATAGAACCTCACTAAAAGGACATGAAAACCAAGATACGATTCTCACTGGTTCTTATACACCCTATATAAAGAGCAATAA
The DNA here is from genome assembly GCA_940671915.1 of Paracentrotus lividus. Classification (NCBI taxonomy): domain Eukaryota; kingdom Metazoa; phylum Echinodermata; class Echinoidea; order Camarodonta; family Echinidae; genus Paracentrotus; species Paracentrotus lividus. The sequence continues at coordinate 26,767,135 of CALNVZ010003431.1, read as the reverse complement.
TCCTTGTCATTTAACCTTTAAGTCTAAACAAATGCTCAGACAATCCTGGTATCATGGTATCATGAGAGGAGGGAAAAGAAGGGAAAAATAATCCAAGTTATGACAAGTTGAATTAGACTTATCCTTTCTTCGTCTTCATTTCATGATTATGTTTACTCTTTCTCTTTTCTCATTCGCTGCAAAAGCTGATGATACTTTGTGCTGCCTGATTCTTAAATTAACAGTAATAACCTCAAATAGCACTTATTTAGCATTGCAATCGCAAAGTTCACTGTTTCAGCAATTAACTTGGCTGTCCCTTCTATCTCTGTCAGCCTTTCGGAACTATTGGGATGTTGGGGATCATCGTGAGTATCTTCATCACCAGTTACATCAACCCTAAGATCTGGACATCCTCCTGGAAGGTCTACCTTGCCAGCATCGCTCATATGTGGATCGGCTGGAGTCTTGGGTACGCTATCTCTAGACTTCTCCGTCAGTCCCACAAGCAGTGCCGAACAATCGCATTTGAGACGGGCGCCCAACACGTAGGACTTGCTCTCGCTCTCATTGCTTTCTCATACAAGACAGACATAGAACAGTTCTTGCAGATTATCATCTACCCAATGCTCTTTGGTCCGTTCAGCATCATCAGCTTCAGTAGCTGGGTCGGGTTGTACAAGATTTACAGGTAAGCAATGAGAAAATAGTGTTGAAGAATTCCCCCACCCCAAATCAGGGGAGGTGGTAGTGACTAGTGTATGTATGTATGTATGTATATAACAATATCATCCACAGGGGAAGGTTTACTTCAGTCACTCAGGTTGGGCAGACCATTGTTTTGAAATTCAACCTTATTTCATTTTCATCTTTTAATTAATAATTTTTGTTTAATTTATCATTTTATTATTAATTCATGCATTTATTCATTTATATGTACATGTATATATATTTTTTTTTGAGGGGGGGGGGGTGGGTTGGGAGGTTGTAATTTTAGATTTTAAGCACATTTTCTATGATAAAAAGCAATCTTGTATTTCTATATTGAAAATATCCTTGATGTATTTCCTTTTCTCCCTTCAGACATTACAGACCTGAGGAGCTTGAAGATGAAACGCCAGAAGGAGAGGAAACAAAAGATGAGGTTAAACAACCCAAGGAGATTGCAATGGGAGTCAATTCACGTGATATCGAGAAAGGGGACAAGAAATAGATCATCAAGGCTTTGTTAGTGCGTGTAATCGAATTAGTTCGTCTTGAGAAGAAAGGCCATTGTTAATGTAATAGTAATTGATATTGACATTAATTTGCTCCCAAACGAAATAGGTCCGTATTTTGTGGCACGTTTTATTTCCACTGCTTAGTCGCCAAGAAGGTCTTAATAAACTATTGATGCTTTATTTTACCTGGCTGCTGGGAAAATAGACCAGGCTCTGGTCGTTTGAGTCTTTCACCTTTCTCTAATGACTCTTCTACTCACCATTTCTCTGTCCATCACAAATTCACTTTCCTAAACCAGCCATAATGAGAGTCCATTTATGTGCTTGCCATGCTTGCAAAACGATAGTGTGTACATGGTGTTGTGAGCGTTGATGAGAAAATACAGGATGCATGGTCCAGGCAGTGGATTTCTGGGAAAGGTAAGCCACGTAGGGAATCTGGGGCTTTACGTGATATCCGAAGGACTAGGATGAACTTTGCCAAAGGGCGATAGTGCATCGACGAGACCAATGGCTTGTCAGACCAAAATTGTTGGCCATTTCGTAACAGTCTTAGAAAATGGATTTTTAGAAACGATTATCAATATACTGTACATGATAAAATATGAAAAAATCCGATTACATATGGGTTAGATGGGTAGTTGTCGAACAATAAATGAGCGAGGGGCTTTAAAGTGACACCCTCCCACACAAGGCTGTCAGTAGACATGAATCAATTTCCATAAAATTAATTACTTTTTGTCCTTTATTAGATCTTCATGGAACTTTCACTGACCTGATCAAGCCTGACGAAGGGTCACTTCGTCAGGTTTGATTAAATTCTTCTAAATCTTGACCGTCATGACTGTAGCACCAATCACTGGCCTGTCTGACTCATATAAATGGATCTTTCCTCCTATTTTGATTTTTGATAATCTTATGTAAATGGATTGTATATAAAGCGATACACCGTAGCATCATTCATTGAATTGTCTAAATCCAATGTCGAGTTCTATTAAATCTAACCGAAGATCCTTCTCACCTTCATTTTTTTTCTTCGTGCAAATAAATGGATAACAGATCCTTCTTCCTATTTTGATTTTCGATAATCTTCTGTAAATGGATTGTATTTAAAATGATACACCGTAGCACCACTCAGTGACTTGTAGAAATCCGACTTCGGGTTATATTAAATCCAACATAAGATACTCCCCACCTTCATATATTTTGTCTTCTTGGAAATGAATGGATAACGGATCTTTGCTCCTATTTTGATTATCGATAGTCTTATGTAAATAGATTGTGATTAAAGTGATTAATCATTTCGTTGATTTTTACCCGTAGAATACTGGATATCTGGAATTTCTCTACCCGTTGAAATCCCTAATTTAACACCTTCTTCTATGTGGTAGTCAATATATTTCCTGTAAATATAAATGAAGATATATTTTGTATAATGTTTATATTTTGTGCTTGAAAATATACGTGTAGGTGTAAATATCATTTAAAAAAAAAAAATCAACTCATTTCAATTACAGCGGGCATGTTTATACTTTCAGAAAATGATTTTTATGAGACATTTGTGTCATTACTGATTTCAACACTATTCAGATTTTACAGCGCGTTTTTTTCATGATATCTAAATTCGAGATTATTCATGAATTTAATTCAAGGTTTGAATAAAATTAATGCCCTTTCTGCACATGTCAAGTACGAAAATGAGCAATTCCTTCCTGAACTCTAACAATAATTGTAATTTGTTTGTATAATGATTGGCATGTCAGGTCACTGTTCGTATCGTGTATATCAAAATAAAGGTAATTCCATTTTAGGAGGTGCAATATTACAGGTTCATTATTATTATTATTATTTTTTTTTAGCAATTTGATTGTATAGTAATTAAAGAGGACCTCACCACCTTTGCAATGATATCTTTCTTGCATCACAGATGACGTGTCAAGCATTACTGACTTGAATTTTAAGTGAAATATGTACAAAATCTCCTTTTTTAAGTTTTTGTAAACGGATGAAACATGCCACCTTTCATTAGACATGATCTTATCTAATGACATGTGACAGCATTGAAGTAGCATTCACACAATGATTATATTTCAGAATTTTCTCAAAACGGTATACAAAAATTGCATTCTAACGAGGGTCCCTGCACATCGGAGTTCAAATTAAAACGTCGTGGGTTCGAGTTTAGCCAGTGGTTGGTTTCAGTTTCAGTTTAGTTTATTCCATATTTCCAATCAAACAAACACATCATATCAATACAATACGTTGACAAAGTTATAAGACGAATGTCATCAGTAGTATAAGAAATAAAAACGAAGGAGCCTAATTTGAAAGCTAAACTTGTTACATTATACAGGGCGTCGCAAAAAGAACTATACACTTTTGAAATGGCTGCCAAATAAAAAGTATATGATTTTAGGTAATGAAATTTACATGTATGGAAAGCTCATTATCCCAAATTTCATATGACATCAAAAAGTCCGAAAATAAGTTATGCATGAATGCGAAGCATTCACTTTTGTAAAGGGTATGGAAATTAGGGTGCGCAGGAATTGCCCTACCAATTTGTATGAGGAAAGTCATTTGGAGCTTATGGAATTGAGGATGATGTGCAGAATTACTGATCAATTATGACGAGTTGGGGTTTGCTGAGTGAAAATTTGTGGAATTGGGGATTACATTTTCATGAGTGAACAGGAATATGTATTTCCTATCATACAATTGTAACTTTTCAAGGTTTATTCAGTTGTGTGTTAGTGGTAGTCAGGATGGGGTGCAGAACAGGTGAGATGCAGGGTAAGATTTTTGATCAGTTTTGATGATCGTTTTGATGATCTTTTGGATTGTCTGAATATCTGACATCAGTGACGTTCTTTTTTTTTTCAACAAACATTTTTTTTAGAGTATTCAATTTACTTCATCCCACCTGGATATTAAGTTTAGATAATCTTACAGTAATTGAAATGTGGGGCAGGCATATTATGATTCTTTACTATCCATTGAAGGGATTTATCTGTAATGGCGTTTTTTGGGCACACATAATACCATATTTATAGTATTGCTGTTATGTTTTTGGCACCAATACGGCAATTATGGTATCTGCTGTATGTTTTTTGTTTCACAAATACCATATGTATGGTATTCTGGATGGCTTTCGGACCACTAAACCATCAGTATGGTATTGCTGTATGGTTTTTGGCCAAATACCATAGGTATGGTATTGCTGTTATGCGTTTTTTGGCACAATACCATATGTATGGTATTGCTGTTATATGGTTTTTGCACAAACAAATACACAATATGTTATGTATTGCTGTATGGTTTTCTGGCAAAATACCACCATGTATGGCACAAAACCACATGTCATTGGAGCCTCGTTACAATCCGCCCCGTTTTTACATTAATTGCGTCCCGGTCTCCCTTACCATCGGGAGTGGTGGCTGCGATTTCATGTTGATGACTCAGGGCTGTTAAGACAGACTCTGGCGGATGGAAGAACCGGAGGACCCCCGGAATTGGGAAATATATATTAGGACATGCGAAGGAAAAAGCGACTTCCAAATATTTATACCCAAAAATCGAAAATAGAAATATGATCTATTCACCAAAATTTATTATGCAGAAACTAATGACAATTGTTAAGAATATAATGGGGTTGGTATGAACAAAATAAACATATTGCCACAAAATACGACCTTAAAGACCATACCTAGTTTAAATCGTTAAATCATTGTATTGTTATTTGTTTGTGACGCGAAGCCGCGAGGTAAAATTTGGCCTCTATAATAACATTAATCATTGTACTTCACTACGCTGATATCAGCCTACTAGAAAATAACAATTTCCGCGAAGAGCGCAGTAAAAATCTCATTAATCAACGTTTCTACATATACAAATATCATATATAATTATATATATATATAATATAATATAATATATAATATATATCATAATATTATATATATATTTTGTAATCCCTTTTCTTGAATATGGTCATTTTTATAACGATTACTGGACCTGAAAACAAAGAATTTTCAAAGAAGGAAACTTAAAATTTATTCCACCACATTTGGACATAGTGGCAAATACAAAAATTTATCCAAAATTATTTATAAAATTAAAAACCAAAAATTAAAGCTTGAAAATCAAGGAAACAACGTCCCCCTGATTGACGCCAAAAATTATGCAGAAGAGGAGATTTTATACACTAGATTTGGAATAAATAAAGCACCCCAAAGGAACATACAGTTGTGCTCAGAAGTATTTGTTCATACCCCTGGAAAAACTACACATTTTCAAATGTCTTGCCCAAGGAGGCTTGTGATTTTCGATTAAATCACATATATTCTAGTAGAAAAAATTTGTCATTGCAACATTCCAGCGGTAATTTTTGATGTGGCAGCCGCAAACTATGTGAATATTGATGTAATTAACTGTACGTTCGTATATAGTTTCTGTTTTAGACCTGTTCAATATGTATCATACCCCTATCCTCCTGAGATGAAGCACAACGGTAAGTGTTTGGTTCACTGGTAAAAGTATTTGCCACTATATTAGTAGTGTCCAGAATTACCTGAAATAATGTAATGTGACATGTTATGCCACATTCTAAGCCATGTTGGTTGAAAAAAAAAAAATTCTAAGAAATCGTTCGTAGCACATTCAGCATATCAGCGCTATACGTTTTAGCGTTAATGACCAAGCCAAAAGCCCATCTCAACCCCATAGAGAACCTGGATGGAGAAGAAACTGAAGTAATGAAGATAAACGCCAGAAGACCATCCAGGCTGTGATAGACCTGGAGGACAATGTTTGACAGGAGCCAGTGGGCCAAATCCCAGTTCAGCACATGCGGAACTTGGTCCCACGGTCACTACAAAGACGTCTCCAAGCTGTAATTGCAAGGTTTTTGTTGTTAAGCCTTAGCGAACGATAACTACAGTTATTTACATATGTTGTACTAAACATAGGCAGAGGTTCTGAATATTTAGAACAGCCTTTTTTATTTTACCCTAAATGTGAAAAAAGTATAAGTAAAAAAAAAATAAATTTGTGCTGAAATGTTGTATGTTTGTATTTCAAAGCTTATTACTAAACCTTTTTATATCATTAGTAGTATGGACAAATAAATGGGAATTTTCTGAAAGATACAGAAGGGAAAACAACCCAAATGCTAGCGGGTATGAATACTTCATGGAGCACAACTGTTTTAAAGCTAATATCCAAAATTCACCAATTAAGGGAATGACCCTACCTTCACACATTATGCCAAAGCTACAAATTTAAAGCGTTGAAACAAATATAAAAGAATAAATGAACTATAGGACCATGAAGAAAGTTATTAGATTTAATTATTTTTGTTGTGTGTTTTGTTTGCCAAACGAAGCGCGGGAGTACCGAAAATTTTGCCCTTTTTATTGACCTGAACTGCGTTCATTTTACGCAACGTCCTCTTCGTTCTATTATAATTTATGTACATTTGTTATTTTTGTTAAGCTTTAAAAATTCCGAGGATGGACGTTCCCCAGAAACCAAAAAACATGGGAGGGGGGGACTTCGATTCGTCCCCCCCCCCCCCCGTCCACCCGGGACGCCGTCCCATACCTACCGTTGTGAGTATATGTCACAGGATGTTTTTTTTTTTCTAAGGCGATAGTTTCTTACAGAAATTTGATTAATCTGAACGTGTTTGACCAGTTGACCTTGATTAGACCGAATGGGAAGATTAAAGACCATGGTAATTCTGACGATACTGATTGAAGACTAACATCCAACAGGGATAAAACCAAACGGCTGACATGTCAAATGGATTTTATGGCAGTTACTGCTGAAGTTTTGGTTAGTCGTAGTATGATCCGTGTGGTACTTCGTATGGTACTATTTATATAGCCATTGCCATAACAATGTTTGTATGCACCAAATCAGTATTTGTGAAGCTTACCTCGGTAACTAGTAATTGCCTGTATGCATTAATATTTTTCTTTAGGGAAAATAATTCTCTAAACACAAAGTAACATCAAGAGCAGATAGTTTTGACATTCGCCATTTATCAAGAGAATATAGAAAATAACCTAACTGTAGACCCAACTATATTTGCCTGATATATGGTATATTATACCAGAGTTTATGGTTATCCTGGTAGTTAGCGGCAGTCTTAGTAACGGCGTCTGTGGTCTTATTCCCTGAATTAACCTGTGCTGAATAACCGGCGATTATCATGAAAATCTCATCACAGTTGGACAACTCAACCTAAGGTGTCATTCACAAAAACACCAGCTCCAACGCTATTGCTTGGTGCCTGGTCTAAGATATTCATATCTTGACCTGTAAAACTCTGTGCGTATTGATGTGTCGAGCGGCTAAACTAGATTGGGATAATGCTATGAGCTATTTTTGCTGTATGGTAGCTCCTGAGTGGGAAATTTTGTGCTATAATACCATAGAAATCCTGTGGTCTATTTGGGCCCGAATAAAAATACCATAGGAATGCTTGAGGCTATTTTTGCTATGTATGGCTACTCCTTGTATGTATTTTGTTGCCTATTAATACCATACAGGAAATCCTGTAGGTATTTGTGCAAAAAACCATAGCGAAATCCTATTGGTTATTTTTTGGCTGTTATATTATATAGTGGTATTTTGTGTGTATTGTGTAGCCAAACACCATAGCGAAATCCATATGGTATTTTGGCGTATGGTACTTCTGTATGGTGTTTTTTGGTGTTATTTGTGCCAAAAAACCATAGAATATCCTATGGTATTTTGGCTGTATGGTACTCGTATGGTTATTTTGCATTGTGTATTTTGTGCCCACAAAAACCAAGGAAATCCATATGGTATTTTGGCTGTCATCGACTTCTGTTATGAGATTTGTGAATCTGTGGTATTTTGTGACAAAAAAACCATAGGAAAGCCTTGTATTTTGCTGCTATGGTACTTTCGTATGGTAATTTTGTTGTGAGTTATAGTGCCCAAAAACCATAAAAATCCTTATGGTATTTTGTGTGTATATGGGCCAAAAAACATAGGAAAATCCTATGGTATTTTTGTTTGGCTGTATGGTAGCTTCCTGCTATGCATTGCTGTGGCTATCGGTATTGTTGTGCGCCCAACAAACCATAGGAAATCCTTTGTTTTTGTTTTACGTTTGCGTGGTACCACACGACATTTTTGTATAGGGTCATAAAACGTCTGCGGATGCTAAAGGTGACGTTCGGAGACGTACTCCGCGTGACCAAGTTTTCAAATAAGTTTCTCAACACCACGTACTCAAGTATCCCAAATCCGTCTCCGCGAAGTGAGATACCACCATAAGTAACCCTAAACTTTCTTTATAGGCAAGGTCGGATGCATCTTTAAATTCCGCCCCATTTTGTTTGCTCACGTATTCATTATATGCTCAACCAACTGGCGGGAACTGATGCCGCGGGCCCATTTCTGACAGGAATTTTTTATATAGTCGAGGCAGCGCAAGAGGCCGCTGATATTTACTCTTATTTGTCTTCCATCCAAGGTTGAAATTAATTCTTAAACTTTCAAGTAAAATACATTTGAGAATAGAAACATTTTCCTCTACTTACGCATTTGGTCATGTTATCTCTAAAATTCCATCTAAATGAACAATTTAGGTATCAGGCTCCAAGGCAATTAAAAACTCATATTTCTAATGATTAACCGTAATTGAAGCTTAAGACCTACTATCTAATTGATTCTTTAACTTTCGATCATTTTCGTCCTCTGAATTATGCTGACTTATCTTGATCTTGTATCTAATGTGATATTATAATGCGATTGTTGCTGTGTTGATATTTGGTATTTAAAGATTATTATCTGTGACCTTTTGTAAATCGTCGTTTAATTACATACCCACAAAGATACATTATGTGGGGCAATGATCATAATGCTAAGAACGGGTCGTGCGAGGTTGCTCACTCCAGGCTGAAAAAAATTTAATAAAATATGTCAAGTAAAATACTAATGAGATTTAAAATGTCTTCTTACGAATTTGGTTTTACTCGTTCCCCCTTAATCTTCCATCGATATAAACAATTTAATGGCTAATCAGGCTCCATAACGGCATTAACAAAACTAATATTGATAATGATTTACGCGTAATTGAAGCAAGCCAACCCTATATTTCATAATTTGATTTTCTGGAACTTCTACTATTCAACCCAGTTTGTCGTCTTCCTATGAATTCTGTGGCCATCTTGCATCTTGTTCTTATTAAAAGTATATCTACGATGTTCGGGTGGTATTGGTAAGATGTATGTGTACAGACTGTGTTTTTTTTGTAAATCGCGTTAAAACATACAACAAAAACATAAGCGTGGTGGATATACATTCGATGAATAATTCATTTCATTGGGTCACGTGCTCGTCGCAGCGTTCGACATTGGTTCATGTAATATCGCATCGTTCAGGTGGTACCGTATTCTTTTTCAACATGGCGCACCCGCCCGCTACGACATACGGTCTATACATTAATGTTTAAATTACCTTCAATGCGTGTCTTAACATGGCTCTATCAAATGAAGGAATGAGGATTAACTTTAAAATGCTGCACTTAATGTTTCATGATGCTCTCACCTAGAAATCATGACCAAACCTTTAGGTTTCCGCTTTTTCTGCGAGACACCCTAATTATTATCTTAATTATTTGAAAAGAGATATGCATTTATACTGCTTGGGAAAATCTAACGGCATTTGAGTTGAATAACTAATATCTGCTAATTCTTGTAGCGGACTAGTTTTCAATCAAGGATTACCCGCGTTAAAAACCAATTTATGTCGGTCAAAAACCAGCTGTTTGTTTCTAATGGACAAAAGAAAATCTAACCCCTTGGTCTACAGGAGAAGAGAGGCATGGTTCAACGAAAAAATGAAAAAAAAAATATATATACTTACAAATAATATTTTTGAATAAAAAGTCTTAGGACAAAGACGTCAACGACTAATGAATTTATCCATGGACGCAATCCGTATCTTTCCCAAAGCCCATACATGCATAATGTGTAACAATAACAATTTTTGAAATGATAATAACAATAAATATTAATGGTAATATCAATGATATACGTTTTGTGGAAGATATTTTTTAAGACTAACTTTTGTATGCCCTAACATTCGCGACAAATATATAACACATCTCAGCCAAAACACATAAACTGAAACCGATATCATTCCCCACGAACAGGGAATGATAGTATGTAATTGATAATGTGCTCTTTAAATATCTTAGATCTGTTATTTATATGTTAAACAAGTCGTGAGCCACTCTCTTGTCAATGAATTGCATGGAATTCATGTGAGAAAAAAAAAGCTATTATTACTGTTGTGAACCAGCAAAATGTCGACGCTGATTAAATAACAAGAAGGGTAAAACGTTCTTTCTATTTATGAAATCGATATAATTTGATTGCCGGACGGTAACCTCAAGCCAATGTGATATATTTTTATCATTGTTATCGAAACCTAACCAAAATGGCCAATATCTGATATTTAAACCTTGTGCAGGCTCGATTTTACTTTCCCTATCATGTTTTAAATTTCGATAACAAAATTTTCACTGTAAAAAAATAAGGGCGGAAAAGGGAGGAAAAATGTAATTGAATTGAAATTGAATTGAATTTCCATCTATAGACTTCACCAGTTAAAATGTACATGGTTTTTGTCAACATAATTGTATAGTTCACAACAAAACATTTACCTTACTTAAACCTTCACTAGGTATTACCTTTGCTGTTTATGAAAAACGCAGAAATAAGCAAAATTCACATCAATTAATTCAAAAGTAAGCCGCTATAGCCTATATCTATTTAATCTGAATATTACATATTAAACAAAAAATATGGTTCATAGTTAATCATGACATATGTTAGTTAATTTAAACCCTGTTTTAGAAGATTTTTATCATGTTATGGCTCAAACTAACTTGAAAGATAATTGATAGTGGAAAATTATCTTTAAAGAAACAAAAAAAAAATCACCATGCATTTTAATATTTATGAGATATTTTTTTTTTTTTTTTTTACAATTTAACAGAAAGAGCTATACAGGCGTCACCCAAAAAACATAATACACTTTTGAAAGGCTGCCAAATAAAAAGTAATATGATTTTAGTGGCTAATGAAATTTACATGTATGGAAAGCTCCATATCTCAAATCCATTATGACATTCAAAAAAGCCCGAAAAATAAGTCAGCGATGAATAGCAGCGTTCACTTGTAAAGGGTAATGGAAATTTAGGTCGCAGGATTGCACCTCCAATTTGTCAGTATGTGAGGAAAGCATTATGGAGGCTTTATGAATGAAGGATGATATTGCAAAATTACTGATCAATTGTACTGATGAGTAGGGGTTGCAAGTGAAAATTTGTTGGAATTGGGAGATACATTTCATGCATGATAACAGGAATATGTATTTTCCTAAACTTCCAGGTATAAATATTAATGAGGTTCTGCTGACTATGGATTTAATCTCCTCTCTCCTTTTCTCTCCCTCCTTTCTTTCTTCCCTTCTCTCTCTCTCATCCTCTCTCTCTCATCAATCTCTCTCTCTCTCTCTTTGTCCTCCTCCTTCTCTCCCTCTCTCTTCTTTCTTTCTCTATCTATCATCTCTCCCCTTTTTTGCATGGGTGTGTTTAGACCATCGATTCATGGTTCTACCCCAAATAATCCATGACTAACCTCCTTGCATCACGGTTACTCACATTTACCAAAATTGGAGCTAATGAGTTGATGAACGATCGTATCAATTCTATCAATCAATCGAGTCCACATGAAATAGACAATTCAACACCCAGCAGCAATCACTTGAAATCAACAGCGTTTTGTACCAGTCTCCTAGATGTTTCAACTAAATCAATCAAGCGCATTAACATCATCTTCTCATACAGTTACTTTTCAATCACATTTCTTACTGTTATCCAATGAATCAATCAAACTCAATTGGTTGATCCAACCAACCAACTATCCAGTCATTTTAACAATTTGGACTTTTTATGTTTAAAGGAATATGACAGTGTATTTTTTCTGTAGATTGTCTTATTATTTGTTAACACAAATTTGTAAAAATTGATATGGTCAGGTCTTTACTTAATCTCTAATTCTTTATATTCTTTTTCTTTTTCTTCTTTTTTTTTTTTTTAGGGAGGCGCTTAACATCCAATGACTTTGAATA